>WAAF01010893.1:230597-254871 GCA_013400475.1 Tricholaema leucomelas
CTCTCCAGTCACTCTGTCCCCAGCCTGTAGCGCTGCTTGGGGTTGTTGTGGCCAAAGTGCAGAACTCTGCACTTGGCTTTGTAATATCTCATCCCATTGGCCTCTGCCCACCCATCCAGCCTGTCCAGGTCCCTCTGCAGGGCTCTCCTGCCTTCCAACAGATCCACACCTGCTCCTAGCTTGGTGTCATCCGCAAACTTACTGATGCTGGACTCAATCCCCTCATCCAGATCATCAATAAAGATGTTGAACAGGACTGGGCCCAGCACTGATCCTTGGGGACCACCTCTAGTGACTGGCTGCCAACTGGATGTGTGATGTCCACATGTTATGAAGGTGTTTTTAATTAATTAACCTTGAATTATCTTATGTAACACTGGAAATTAAACTTGAAATTAAAATCCCTCTCTGCTTTTTATTACCTTTGTGTCAGGAGACTGACTTTTGTGTGTTCACAGACAGTGCAATCCAAGTGGTGCAGAGAGGGTTTGTTCCACTGTAAGCCTTTCAGGAAAGCTTTACCAGGTGTTACAGCAACACAAAAGGTTTCCATATCAGGACTGCTGTATATCCACTTGGAAATCTGCAGAGCATGAGTTTGTACACTTACATAAACACAGGTAATCTAACTAGCTATATGGAATGGCTCTATGGTCACTGGAGGTCCTCATTTTTAGATGAAAGACAATATTATCAGTGGTTGTACCAGGAGCTATACTGAAGATTTCTGCCACCATTGTATATGCTGCAATGGTTCAGTGCTGGTGATTTTACCTCTTTTTATTCCCCCCCCTCCCCTCCCCCGACAAATGCAGTCAGACATCAAGCAGTGTTTCGCTGTCTTAAGTGATCTAAAGTGGATTCTAGCTTGAGTAGTTGCTGTTCACAGAAAAGCAAAGATATATTCAGGTTAATCTATGAGTGGATTTAAATAATCCAGTAGCTCCAAACTAAGAGCTGGGGTACATTTTTAATGGGTAGCTCACACTCATGTTTATATGAGAGGCCTGGAACACAAGCTCTGTGAGGAGAGACTGAGGGAGCTGGGGGTGTTTAGTCTGGAGAAGAGGAGGATCAGGAGTGACCTCATTGCTGTCTACAACTACTTTAAGGGAGGCTGTAGGCAGGTGGGGGTTGGTCTCTTCTGCCAGGCAACCAGCAACAGAAAAGGGAGACACAGACTCAAATTGTGCCGGCAGAGGTATAGGCTGGATGCTAATAGGAAGCTCTTGTCAGAGAGAGTGATTGGCATTGGAATGGGCTGCCCAGGGAGGTGGTGGAGTCACCGTCCCTGGAGGTGTTCAAGAAAAGCCTGGCTGAGGCACTTAGTGCCATGGTCTAGTTGACTGGCTAGGGCTGGGTGCTAGATTGGACTGGATGATCTTGGAGGTCTCTTCCAACCTGGTTGATTCTGTGATTCTATGATTTTTGCATCTATTATGTGAAATGATTAGTGGGTTCTAAAGCTCAAGGAAATTCTATGAGTCTGTTTATCCAAATGCAAATATGGAAAAGAAAGTAAATGTATATGAGGAAAAGGAAGTAGAGAGGAAATACTGATGTATGTTTTGCCTATCTCTCCTGTCCATCATCTGCTCACACCATCCAGTATTGTAAAATGAGGGCAGTTTCCTCTTCTCTAGGTTAACGATTGCCTTTGTGAGGGGAAGCATAAAGCCAACTATCTTGACCATGAGCAGACTGTCTGCTCAAATGAATGGTGTAGAATATATTTGAAATACAGTTTTTTGTGTATTGCTGAAGGCATGTGGTGGTTTCTTTACCTACTCATCCTAAGGCAGGCTTGTGTAATGTGAGCTTTTGCTTTGCTCCACATATTTAAATGCCAGAAGAAATCTGTCTACTTAGACACTCAGACCTTCTGCATAACATTAGATCAGGAAATATTATGCAGGAAATCAAGCAGTGGAAGAACTCATTTTTGCCTCTAATGTGAGTGTTATCAAGCCCATGAACTTGTGACTAAACCAATGTATATCTTATTGAAAGACATTTGGTCTAAGTGTAAGGCCTCCAGGAGATGATTAATCAGCTACAACCTTTAATTATGTTGCAACAGTTAATTACTCTTTCTGTTAAAAGTTGTCTTGCTTCCAGTCTGAATGTGTCTGTCTCCATGGAGACATTCTTCTACAGAAAGAATAGGACACTATGACCTCTTTCTGCATCGAGGTTTCCATTTGTTGTCTTTCTTTGTAGACTGTTTGTCTAAATCTCAAACTACAATAGTCCTGACTGATGGATGGTTCCTAATAGCTTGGTATAAATAGAGAGTTCCTCTAATCAATGCAAAAAAATCTTCTTTAGATTTACAGAAGTAGGAGAGATATCACAATCTGGCTCTCACAGTTAGCATGCTGTGCTTTAGCTGGAAGAAATCCTCATCTGTATAATGTACTTAAATTTGGCTTCTCCTGGACCAGCTTAGTGAAGGTTTCCAGTTTTGATTTCCATTCAACTTGGCTGTTAGCCTTGGAGAGGAGAAGGTGTTCTTATCGATATCATAGATTTCACCTTCATAAAGATGTATTGAAAGACATTATTTTTTCTCAAGGAAAGGTTTGCCTGTAACTGATAACAACCTAATTTTATTATGCTGTGATGTCAGGGAGCAATTAATCAATAGTCAGTACTGATGACTTGAGCAACCTACTGAAATAGCTATTGACCTTTGTATTAATTTGTTTTCTGCAGGTAATTTCTGTGCTTCACTTACTTAAGGCTTTGAAAACTTGGATTCTGAGCCAAAGACTTCTTAAGGCAGTTCATGACACACTTCTGCTTTCTCCTTCCTTGTCAGAGCTTCTAAACACAGACACACACACTCACTGTGTTCAAGCCCACATCAATAACTTTGTGATCCAGGGCTTTGAATGGTCAGGCATTGGAACTGGGTTGCCCAAGGAGGTAGTTTAGTCAACAACTCTGGATGTGTTTAAAAGTCATTTGGATGTGGTGCTTGGGGATATGGTTTAGGGTGAACCTTGTAGAGTAGGATTATTGATTGGATCTGGTGACCTGAGGGTCTTTTCCAATCTGAATGCTTCTGTGATTCTGGGCAATGTTAATCTCTAAGATTTTTTTCTCTTGTGAGGTCTGTTTAAAGTACCAGAATAAGGAAAACTAATTTTGCTGACCTGGAATGCAGTAGACAGTATTGATTAGTGTCAGATTTTCAAAACCAATAGGTTTTGCATTTACTGTTAACTCAGACACCACCTTCTATCTGCGTGAGAAGAAAACTTAAACCTGCAAGATACTGGTTGCAAGATACTGGTTACAAATCCTATGCTGGAAAGGATATGGAGGTGTTTTCATTTTTTGTGCTTTTCACTTTCATCCCACCTAATTCCATGCTTTCTTTCCATGGAGACCAGGTGTTTGGCATTGACTCGCACATGTGACACCCAATGAATTTGTGAATTGGAGGGAAGGAGAGTCTTGGCTGATTTCTGCTGCCCATGCTTATGTAGCATCTTAATTGACAATTCGAAAGGCATTGAATAAAATGTCACTCCTTGTTAAGACTGAAGAAGCCAGTCTACAAATGGGCCAACTTTTAACAATAGCAGTTAAACACCAGCCCTAATGAGATGGTCAGAGAAACAGGAATAGCCTCAAAGCATGTAAACCAAGGTCTCTTTCCCCCAGGTTTTCATGTCTGATAATGTCATGTTTCAAGGGAATCCTGTGATTGGTTGATCTGTACCATTATCAGTCTTCCTCTTGTTTCAAAGTGGTAGACATAATTTGATGCTGACAAGAACGCAGTCATGGCATGCTTGCAAACACAAGTTTGTTGGGAATTCAGCTCGTGGCAGGGGAGGAATGGTGCAGAGAGTGATGCATGTCCTGAACCATACTCTGAAAGAATGGAAGTGATCTAAAAGTCCTTTTGTCTGTTAGTTCCTCAGATAAATCTCTATTTGATATAGTGTCTTTAGACTGTTCTCTATAAAGACATGTGGACTTCAGCTTAAACTCATTAAATTCTTGACTCTGGTTTTTAAAATTGTATTTATGGCACGAAAGTTTCTTTTCAGGTCTTTCCTAACCTTGTAGAAAATATGAACACATAAGAGTCAAGAGGACTTAATATAGTGGGCATTTCACAAGTTATATTTAGATCTCCGCATGTAACAGTGGTGAAGGCTATTGGTGAACCTAAGGAGGAGGCTGAGCTTAGGGAAACTTTTCCTGCTTCTCTGCTGAAAACAGGAGTGGTGAATTTTAGGGCTCTGTGTGGCATTTGAAGGACAAGGTGTAATCACCAAAGTCAATTTTCTTTTCATTGTCTTTCTTTTTTGCAGTGTTCAGACTGTAATCAAAGTTGCTCTGTGAGGTCTGGAACTAAAAAGGTTTGATTTTTCTCTGCGAGCTCTTGATTTTCCCGTGCAAGCTCTTGTTTTTCCCTTAACTCCTGCATGCCACTAGACTGAGTTTATTACCCATCCAAGTGTCAGCTGGTTACTCCATGTAGGAAAGAGGCAGAACATGGAATGTTATCAGCAGGTGCTGCTAAATACAGCAGAAAAAGGATGAATCTGCCATGCTTTCCCTTGGCAGAGACAGTGATTTGGGCAGCTGTCCTCCACACTGGCAGTAATTTTTGTTTCCTGAAATTTGTGGGAACATTCAGCACATTTGTGACTTTTGCTATTTAGCTATTTGTTTATTTATTTGTTTTCCAATGTGGCTGAGGTTGACCAAGAAGTCATTAGAAGAAGATTGACAAATGTGCTGTTTTCCAAAGAAAGCAACTTACAAGTATTGGGAAATCTTTGTGAGAACAGAATGAAGAATAAAAATGTGCATCTTTTCAGAAAAATAAATCACATTAGACTTTGAACTTCAAGAAATATGTTTTCAAATTGGTGTTTCAGGTGGTTAAAACCAGATTTATGGTATTCCACTATTTGAATTCATTTCAAAATAATCATGGAATCATAGAATCAACCAGGTTGGAAGAGACCTCCAAGATCATCCAGTCCAACCTATCACCCAGCCCTATCCAGTCAACTAGACCATGGCACTAAGTGCCTCAGCCAGGCTTTTCTTGAACACAGTGACTCCATCACCTCCCTGGGCAGCAAATTCCAATGGCAAATCACTCTCTCTGGGAAGAACTTCCTCCTAACATCCAGCCTAGACCTCCCCTTGCACAACTTGAATCTGTGTCCCCTTGTTCTATTGCTGGTTGCCTGGCAGAAGAGACCAACCCCCACCTGGCTACAGCCTCCCTTCATGTAGTGGTAGACAGTACTGAGATTACCCCTGAGCCTCCTCTTCAGTAGTCTTTAAGCATTAACTGTATTCCATTTTTATGGTTACCCAGTATCATTTCTGGGTAGCTAGAGGACAAATGCTTGTGTTCATAATTTATGCATCAAGTCTTGTATTTTGTTATCAGATTAAGTAAAATTACTCACAGGAGTAACGCAAAAAGCATTTAGGTGGCTTTTTATATCTCAGAAAGCATCTGTGTCAATAAAAAAAAAACCCAAACATTGAAATGGACAGAAAAAAAATTGTTTCTTAAACAGATAAAAACACATAATTGAGGAAATCCAGGGAGGTGGTGGAGTCACCGTCCCTGGAGGTGTTCAAGACAAGACTGGCTGAGGCACTTAGTGCCATGGTCTAGTTGACTGGATAGGACTGGGTGGTAGGTTGGACTGGATGATCTTGGAAGTCTCTTCCAACCTGGTTGGTTCTATGATTTTATATAAGCACTTCAGAAATTAAGAATAGAAAACATAAAACAATTTAAAGAATGAAATAATATTAAAACAATGTCAGACATTTTGGCCTTTTACTGCAAAAAAAAAGAATCTGGCAAACTAAGACTTACAGTGAGGAATATTCCACCATTTCTTTTTAGGTCTACCTCTTCCAGTCTTTGTGGTCTTGCACTGAGGAACATTTTCTTGTTTTGTAAACAGATGGAATTTTCCTTAAATCACCTTATTTCCCTTGTTCCATCACATGGATTGCTGTGATGATTGCTGTCCTTAACGTGGACAAAGACCTATGACGAGTGTTGTGGAGGGTAAACTAACGCGAGATGATCTTTTCCAAAATCAATATTGTTTATTAATGTTGCTACTCAGAACTCTTACCACCCCTGACCACTCATTTTAGTACTATTTCGGTCCTTACATGATCATGGAAGCATTCTATGGATAATATCTACATCTAATATAACCAGCAAAATATTTGAACAATAACTGAACTGGAAGAGAAGATTCCTGTGGTCAACGTCGCTTGTGGTCAATATGTCACTTGCCCAGCAGATGAGCTCAAGCTCTCTCTGCTCTATGGCAGTAGGCAGGAGAGAATTACAGAGAGGCATTTAAGCATTTACTCACAAATTATTATTACCCACTTGTGGGGGCTGGCCACAGTCTAGACAGTGCCCAAATGCTTTCAGGGGACTCTGTCTTGTTGGACGTTAAGACCTGAATCTTCTTGGCTCCTGGGGAAAGGATGCAGACAATCTCTGACCTTGTCTCCTGGCTTCTTCTGGACGATCTGTATATATGTGCAGGAATTCCAAGCAGGACCTTCAGGTGCAGAGGCAGATGTTGTGCAGTCTCAGCACAGTGTCACGCTGGCCACACAGGCCGATTGCATGCAGGCACCCAGGATCTGCTTCTGGTAACTCGCAGCAGTGGAGTTTACCAGGCAAGCAATAAGGCAGTGTGCAGGAGCAGCACAGTTTGGCACAGCAGGGAGAGCAGGCAAAGAGCAGGGGAGCAAAGCAGTGAAGCAAAAGCAGTGAAGCAAAAGCAGGTTGTTCACCTGCGTATCTCCTGTTATCAATGTGGGCCGAGATTAATTGCCCTTTGGACACAGAATAGCCAATCAGGATGGCAGTTAGCCAAACCATTCCATATTAGGCAAAGCCACAGGCTTGCGTTTCCCTAATTTGGGAAAAGCAGAGGCCTTGCACTAGGCAGGCAGAAGCTAAGTGTGTGCATCTTACACCACAGGACCCTGGGCAGGCCAGACTCAGCGGCCTCAGGTTCTTTTGTGTCTGTTTCCCGCACTTGCCTCTCTGGTGGAGCAGAAAAACGTGCCTAGGCAAGGCAGGACATATATAAACCTATTTTGAGCCTCTCAGGCCTACCACAACAATGACCTTTTAGGTACTAGAGGACAGTGATATCCCTTCCATTTTTAAAATACAGAATCTTACTGAATTATTTCTTAGTTTGGTGATAGAAGAAACTACCTCTCCATTCCATCTTTCCTACCATTTCCCAGTAGAAACTGTTTGATTCAGTGACTTTATCCATGCAAGTCTCTTTCTGGGGCTCACTTTTTTTATATTAAGGATCACACTTGTGTGTATTTTGATTTTGTTTGAGTTATTGATCCATTTGTTTTTTCAGAAGCAGAACAGATGACTTGCTTATTGTTCCTTTTCCAATTTGAATATTGTAGCAACACAGAAATAAAAAACAGATTAATATCTTTACACTGATATACATAATGAAGTTCTCACAATGGTTTTGGGTTGAGTTATTGTTTCAATTATCCATCAGTAAAGTACACTGGCTTGTTTGTCCTTCGTTGTTCACATACATTATTCTTTGCAACCCAACTGTATGCCAGAGCTCTCTCTTTCTGATGCTTACTTGGTCCATTCAACCTCTAGATCTTTCTAGAAAGAGTTTGGATGCACAGTTTGTCACAAAATGTCTGCTTGTAGAGATGAGAGAGTGGAAAATGTATATTCATTTTGATGCTGTTACTGAAACTGAGCATGGAGGTTTAAACTAAACTTCTGTCTTTTCTGCCTTTCTTTGCATTGCACATCTGATGTGTTTGCCATGGTTACAGACAACATCTCTGCAGATGAGGTGAAGGTAGCAGATCTCACCTCTGTCTAACCCCCAGTTTCTGTGTTCCAGGGTTTAAAAGCAACAGCATTACAGGGGATGAAGAGTGATGATGTTGATGTGCCACAGTAGACACATCAACACATTAGAGTAGATTAGGAGCTCTAACCAAAGACCATTGACAAGGCACACCAGGCTTTGGAATATTTAGTGATTCAGTACATTAAGATGATAGCAAAGAGAGAATCACAAAGATTAAAACTGACACTTTAGAAGACTATGAACAAGACATGCACCCATGGGTTAGTACTAAAAGGGACTGAGAGCTGTCAGCATCCTGTGAAGCCCCTGGGAATGAAGTGAACAAGGCTCTCTTTACAGGAAGTGCTCACCACTGGCCCAGATGTTGATGACAACAGGGTTACAACGTAATTTCTGCACTCAGCTACTGGCTCCTATTGAGGAAAGAAAGAGCCAAAATGTCAAAAAAAAAGTCAACCCATGGTTTGTTTTTGTTTTTGTTTTTGTTTTTTTTCCTTCCTGCAAATACAGAAACTTGGAGTTAGGCAGAAGTTTGAAATCATTCAGACACACAACTGCTATTTCTTGAAACGGATTGTATACATCCATCCAGTTCCCAAGGACAGGAAACACTGTTTGTTTTTTTTTCCATGATTTGTTTCTTTATGATTCTGTTTGAAGAGAATTTATGCCTTGAAATCAGCACAGTGTTTTTCTGCTGTTGTGATATTCTGCATCAGACTTCTGCCTTTAAGGTAAAACCCAAATCAAACCAACAAAACCCAAATCAAACCAAAACCAAAACCAAGAAAGAGATGCTCTGTGCCAATACTTGACATCTGTCAGCAAAGATGCCAGTCCCAGCTGCATATCACAACTGATGGGTGCCAAGCAGTGTAGTGGAACAACATATAAATTAACATCCTGCATGTATGAATTAAGCGTCAGTGAATGGAACTATCCCAGTGAAGCTCTCACTTTCCTCTAGATGACTTACTTACATTTAGCCAGTGTTTAGAGTTCAGCTGAATCTTTGACACCTTTTCAATTTGAAAAACTGCTCTTGCTATCCTGAATTATGTAAGTGGACTGTTTAGGATAAGCTTTTGAGTAGTCATAAGATCTAGGTCTTTGCCAGACCCATCCCAGTTTCACTCCCAACTAGACACAATTCACTGGCTTCCAGACAGATACTGGAGGAATCAGCATCTGCTTTTCACTGCACATGGTGAAAAATCGCATGTTTGACTCTAGAGCACTACTGCCAGGTATCAGTTCACAGTGCTGCAGGCCAAGAGGAGAGAGACAGTGAGGTGTTCCTCATTACTTGCTGCCCTACATTCCTATATTATTAATGTCAAATATCATCAGAATGATGTTAACATATCTGCTCTGTTCCAGCTTGCTGGCACCAGCTGGTATAACATCAGCCATGGTTGATTGCTGTATCATTCAGTCCTTGTTTCTTTGCTCATTTTAAGTTTAGTGGTTAACTCTGCTTGTGCTTATGGATGCTCACATTTTGCTCTGACATTCAGCAGTCACTTTTGCAGCACTGGGCACTGCTGAGTATTTTCAGATAGAGGAAAATGGCTTTATTTCATTGTGTGGCTATTAGGAAAACTGCTACTCGATTCAGGGAGATTTGGAGAGCCTTTAACATGTCTCTTAGCCCAAGGTTGTTATCCATGCATTTTGCACAGTCTTTTTAATGGCTGTGGTTCAGTTGCATAATTAAAATTTAAAATAGCAGGAGAGGAGCTGAAAAACTGGAGAGAGGAAAGAAAAGAGATTTGAAAAGCCTGGAAAACTTCCACCAGCTGAGATGAAATCTCCAGCAGCAGGGATGGATGGTGAGTGCAACACTGCCATCTCTTGAATACCCTTTGCAAGATCTGTTTCTCCACTTTCACGGTGGAGCCCAGTTAGGGCTGCAGCTGCACAGCGTGCATCCTTACATGCTGGGTGTTGCAGCCTCCCTCCCGAAGACTGAGTAGTCTATCTAATTGAAGTCCAGATGTTCTGAAAGAGGAAAACAAACAGCAAACCGGCAGCCAAAAAGAGGAGGACACTGACAGCAGTCTCCTTGCAGGGCTATGTGAAATGAGGTTCCTTTCTCAAATCCTTCTTTGTATGCTTTAAGTTTTATAACGTTCAAAGATAAAGAAATCATTAGATCATCTAGTATGGATGCTGCCTATTGCAGTGTATTCAGGCAGGATATTTTTGCACTGGGCTTTGGAGCTTGTTACCAACTAAAGAGGAGCTTCTAGAAAGGTGTTAGAGGCTGAACAGAAAAATGAACAGATTGAGAATCTCTTGGTGGTTTGAGTTACCTTCATTCTTAGAAGCGCATGTGTAATATGCAGTTGGAATACCTCCAGCTACAGTTCACAGCTACTGCATCCTTATGTCTTATGCCTTTGGATGCTGAAGTCATGACTATATGGTATTTTTGCCTCCATGAAACTGTATCACATTACAGCCGTGCTCTCAATTTACTTCTTGCCAGCCAAACGTGCACTTCAGAGAAGAAAAAACCACCGGACAGACACAAAGTTACCACACTACTGTGTCTATGTTACTTCTTAGCTACTTGGCATAGTTTTCACCACTCATGTTAAGGTTAATATCATAGAATCATAGAATCATAGAATGGTTTAGGTTGGAAGGGACCTCAAGGATCATCCAGCTCCAACCCCCTGCCACAGGCAGGGACACCTCCCACTAGAG
Organism: Tricholaema leucomelas; assembly: GCA_013400475.1. Lineage (NCBI taxonomy): Eukaryota > Metazoa > Chordata > Aves > Piciformes > Lybiidae > Tricholaema lacrymosa > Tricholaema leucomelas. The sequence continues at coordinate 241,217 of WAAF01010893.1, forward strand.
CAGCTCGCCCAAGGCCTCATCCAGCCTGACCTTAAACACCTCCAGGGAGGAAGCATCCACCACCTCCCTGGGCAACCCATTCCAGTGCCTTACCACCCTCACTGTAAAGAACTTCCTCCTAACATCCAGTCTAAATTTCCCCTCTTCCAGCTTATACCCATTCCCCCTCGTCCTAACATTACTAGACCGTGTAAATAGTCCCTCCCCAGCTTTCCTGTAGGCTCCCTTCAAATACTGGAAGGCCACTATAAGGTCTCCTCGAAGCCTTCTCCTCTCCAGGCTGAAGAGCCCCAACTCTCTCAGCCTGTCCCCATAGCAGAGGTGCTCCAGCCCTCTGATCATCTTCGTGGCTCTCCTTCAAAAGATACTTTCTGTCCTCTGTCACATACTCTGATTATAGTAAAATAATTATTGTGATACTTGAAATCATGGTATATGATTTTAGCAATCCTTAGAAAGAGTGTCTTAGTTTGATACATCAAAGTGTTTCCTTAGGCTCTCTACAGATTCAGAACAGACTCTGAAAAAATCAATCTGAGCCTTTAACAACTGGAAAATTTTTGCTTTGTTTTGTTTTTAATTAAGCAAAATTTAAAAAAAAAAAAAAGAAAAAAGAACAACAGAGACTGGCAAATGACTGAAAAGCTTCCTGGAATACTTACTCTGAGCTACTTCCTCCCTTTCCCCACAAGGGCAGAGCTCTCACTTTGGGAAGCATTATGTTCGCTAAGGTAAAACTAGTGTCATAAACCTGTTTTTTGCAATTCAAATCTCTCAGACTTCTGTGGCCTTGATCTGTCCTCATGTAAATAGATTAAGGCTGCATGCAAAAGAGAAATCACAAAAAAATGACAGCCAGTTTATCTATTTACTTTGTTCCAGTTGCTAGTGCTTAGGAGACTTGGGGGGGAGGGGGAAAGTAATCCAAATGCATTTCCTAGTTAATTCAATTACCACCCTTTAATCCACCAATCATTTCTGTCTCCCAAATCTCATAACTTACGATTTCTGGTATTCTAACAGTTCACTTGACACTGCTTTAAATCTTGATCTAATACAGCTTTGTTCCTAACCTTTAATGATGAAATGACCAATACTTTCTTCCTTCTACACATTGCAACAGTGTGCTGAGTGATTTTTGACTCCAGTTCAGATTTTTCTTGGATTTTCTGCAATACTTCTTACAATGGTTTTAGAATACAGAACAGCTGTTCTATGCAGATTGAGTTCATATTGTATTTTCCCAAGCCATCAGTCACAGAACAGTTTGAACTGGAAGGGAGTTTCAAAGATCATAGAATCATAGAATGGTTTAGGTTGGAAGGGACCTCAAGGATCATCCAGCTCCAACCCCCCGCCATAGGCAGGGACACCTCCCACTAGAGCAGCTTGCTCAAGGCCTCATCCAGCCTGGCTTTAAATGCCTCCAGGGAGGAAGCATCCACAACCTCCCTGGGCAACCTGTGCCAGTGTCTCACCACCCTCACTGTAAAGAACTTCCTCCTAACATCCAGTCGGAATCTCCCCTCTTCCAGCTTAAACCCATTCCCCCTCGTCCTAACATTACTACATCATCTAGTTCCAACTTCCCTGCTTCAAGTTGTGCCAGGGGAGGTCTAGGCTGGATGTTAGGAGGAAGTTGTTGCCAGAGAGAGTGGTTGGCATTGGAATGGGCTGCCCAGGGAGGTGGTGGAGTCGCTGTCCCTGGAGGTGTTCAAGACAAGATTGGCTGAGGCACTTAGTGCCATGGTCTAGTTGACTGGATAGAGTTGGGTGGTAGGTTGGACTGGATGATCTTGGAGGTCTCTTCCAATCTAGTTGATTCTATGATTCTATAAGAGCAAAGAGTCTTGAAATTCCAGGCTCCTAGGTAAAAGTTTCTCTTCTTTTCATCCCTCAAGTCACAGTCATCCATCATGTCCCCGTTTATACACTTAACAAACATGTTATCACACAACAAACTTCTACTGGTGACAGATTTTCAGATGACTCAGAAATCTTCAATAATATTTTCACTTATCTTCTGCATCCATCTATTGTCAGGGTAAAAAGTGAATGGATTTAACAATACATAGGACACTTCATGATTTTTTTTAAGATTAAAAGTGAAGAGAAACTCACAAAAATGTAAGCAAGCTTTTTGCTAAGCAAAATCAAACTCTTCTTAGAGGAGTTTGTTCTTTCCTCTCACAAGGACAGTTTGATAAGCAAAATAAGCCAGAGAAAAGTTATACCATGTATGGCATTGGAAAAATAAGGTGGCCAAGGGAGAATTGCTACTTTCTGATGTTCTGTACCATAATTTTTTTACTTTTTTTTTTATTTTATTTTTTGGAGGGGTAAAATAGCTCTTGGACATAAATCTCTGCTGTTTGTACAGAAGAAGCATATTACTCATTGCTCCTCCTTTACCTCCTTGTAGTGCAGCTGAAAGGGTACTAAAGGCATTCTGAGCAGCAGCTCTGTTTCTCGACAGGGTCACCAGTCACTACTGTGTTAAATTCTCCATGTTCTTGTGCTCAGCTTGAGGAACTGTAGTTCAGTTGGTGTTGGAGTTCCTGGTAATATTGTCTCAGTGGTGGAACTGATGGAGTAGAGTCACAGTACTCATATTTTTAGAGGAAGACTGCTGGTATTGACCAGACGTCTACTCTGCAGATGTCCATTTGTTTGTTTATTTAACTTGGGGGTAGCTCTCCCCTAGTCCTGCAGAGTTAATGCCCATTTGTGCTGGTGTGTGACAGATGTTCTTTCAGAACACACCTTCCAGTTTAGTTTCCTTTAAAAGGAACCTAGCTGTCATCCTCTCTGAGCATATCCCCACCCACACCTGACCAAATTAAAAGGGGAGATTTACTTCAGAAGTGCACTTTTAGTCTGAAGTAAATGTAGATGCAGTCATTATTTCCTAAGAAACATCTACTACAGAATGAAAAAAATACACATCTGATTTTGCACTTATTAGAAATATTATTCAGACAGCAGAAAATGAGAGCCCTGGATGTCCTTTTGTAAACTGTCAAGCCAATCTTGCCAGAAACATCTTTTCAGATGACTTTGGTTAGCCAGCCTGACAAATTGCAGGGAAGAGAAAACAATATGGAATAAATAACAGTGAATTTCTTGGCCTTGTCCCCAGACTACCTCCTTCTGAATTGGCCTTTTCCTCCAGTGTTTGGCAGATGTTTAGCACAGCAGGACAGATGTGGATATGTGGGAGAACTTGGCTGCCCCTAGTTATTCAGACCAAATAAAAAAGGTCTCAGGGAAGAGGTGATATATTATCTCTGTTCAGTGCAATTTGACATTGCTGTGTGGTTTTTTTATCAAATTGCAGAGTTAATTTATGTTACCCATTTAAATACTTAACTTCTATTTCATATTCTACTTACTTTCAGTTTCAATATGTCATGTTTACAGTAATAAAACACTCTTACAATTATGTCCTCAAATACTTTCAGAAATGGGACCTTTGAAACCTCTGGGTGTTAGGAGGAAGTTCTTCACAGAGAGAGTGATTGGCATTGGAATGGGCTGCCCAGGGAGGTGGTGGAGTCACCGTCCCTGGAGGTGTTCAAGAAGAGACTGGATGGGGCACTTAGTGCCATGGTCTAGTTGATTGGACAGGGCTGGGTGCCAGGTTGGACTGGATGATCTTGGAGGTCTCTTCCAACCTGGTTGATTCTATGGTTCTATGATCTCTCTGGGCAACCTGTTCCAGTGTTTCATCACCATTATCATAAAAAACTATCTTCCTTATATCTAATCTGAATCTATCTCCTTTTAGTATTGAAAAGCCACAATAAAGACTGCAGAGCCTCCTCTTTTTCTTGCTAAGCAACTCCAACTCAGCTCTTCCTCATAGGAAATCCCTCTAATTCTTTTTCTCTTCTTGAAGTCTTATAAAGAACATGTGCATTCACAAAGACAGAAAAGGACTAGTTCTAAGGGTGAGCTTCTTGTGTGCTACCACATTATATTGTATAAAATCTCACATGCTGCACCAGAAGGAAAAAAGCACATGGGCTACAGTCACCTCAGCTACTCTTTACCTACTACAATGATCCTTTTTTCTGTTCTCTCCAGATATGCAACTACTTGATATCAGTCAAATGCTTCTGTGTAGTTCATCTCTTTCGACAGAATCTCATTTGTCAAACTCTCATCAACTGAAGGAGAAGCCAGTTAAAAACAAAAAAATAACATGAATGCTGTGCTAGTTTGAAGCTAGCTAGAATGTTGTGGTGAGAAAAATGAGATCACAGGCTGTGAAAAAGAAACAATGGTGATGTCTGCTTCACTCATAGGTTTGCTGAGATGTATAAGAGCAAGAATCCAAACATAGATAAGGGAGTCGCTCTTTGTCTGGGCTGTGGGATGCATTTCTCTCTAACCTCTCTGCCATCTCTCTGATTCCTAACCCTCCTGACCTACATTCTTCCCTGGGGCACAAGGCAATGTCTGGGCAAGGTTGAAGAGAGGGAGAAGGTGGAAGGGTGGTTGGGAGCCCTTCCTGGGGACTCAGGTTTCTGGGAGGGTTGCTGTGTGTCTGTATTACCTTTTACCTTGTATATTTCTGTATCTAACTGTATATACTGCAAATATCTGCTTGTATATTCTGCTAAGCTGTAAATATAAGCTTCAGTCAATTTCCAGTGCCTGCTGAGTCTAGTCTGGGTGATTCCCAAAGTGTGTGTGTGGGGCAGGTAACACCCAAACCACCTAAAATGCTGGTGACTTAATATTCGAGTGCTGATAACCTGTTTCTGTCCTCCTTATATGTTGATAATTTTATGCTGTTTCTTGCAAAAAGATGTGCTACATTATCTTGTCTCTGCATGTTTTGTTCTTCTATCCCTGGCTTTTACATGATGAAGGGAAATGTAGATCTTCCTGTGATGGGGTGAAAAAAGTAATTTCATTGCTGGAAAACTGAAGACTGAATAATACAATAATCTGTATTATTGACGTGTTGAAAGTCACAAAGGAAAGCCATTTAATAAATAAATGAGTATGAGCACTGTTCTTAGAGGACAATAGAATCATTGCCTAATTACATTCAGGAGACTAACTGAACAAAGTTTATCACAAGACACAAGCAATTTTGGGACAGCTGTGACAGAGAAGTAGGACTGGAAACCAGCTGGGAGAAAAAGAGGAGAAAAGCAAGGGACATTCTTTGCCCCACATCATCAAAAGAAAAGTTCTTGTATTCCCTCATGCCAAACCATTGGAAATTTTGATCAGTGGTGATAGGAGTTCATGTATATTTTTGAGTTTCCTTTGAGAACCCTTGCTTTGGAGCGCTGCAAAGTGAAGCACTCCTCAGGATGAAACTGATAAAACAGGAAGGAATCATCATGCAGAGTATATGCTTATAACTCTAGTATCTTCCTCTGAGAAGTCTATCACTGAATCTCTACTCTCAATAGAGAATCATAGGCACTTTCAGAAAGAGATATATTTCATAGAATCAACCAGGTTGGAAAAGGCCTTCAATACCATCCAGTCCAACCTAGCACCCAGCCCTAGCCAGTCAACTAGACCATGGCACTAAGTGTCTCATCCAGGCTTTTCTTGAACACCTCCAGGGACGATGACTCCACCACCTCCCTGGGCAGCCCATTCCAATGGCAAATCACTCTCTCTGGGAAGAACTTCCTCCTAACAACCAGCCTAGACCTAACCTGGCACAACTTGGACTGTGTCCCTTTGTTCTGTTGCTGGTTGTCCGGCAGAAGAGACCAACCTCCACCTGGCTACAGCCTCCCTTCAGGTAGTTGTAGACAGCAATGAGCGCATCTAGGGATGGCGACCATGCCACTTCCTGAGCCAGCCTGTTCCAAAGCCTGATCACTCTTTCAAAAAATATTTTTTCCTCTCTGATATCTGTTCTAAACCTCCACTGATGCAACTTCAGGCCATTTCATCTGTCCTGTTATACCCTCAGCAAACTCCCTGATCTGGTCAGACGAGCACTTTTATGGAAATTCCAGGGCACAGCTGGGTAGTAAGACAAGCAGTCAGACTATGGTCACTCTGTTTTTGAAGGAGAAATGGTGACAGTTTTCCCAGTGAGAATGAATGATCCAAGGCACAGCTAACTCCAGTATCAATGTGAGGCTGGGATTACTTCCATCCCTGGGAGTCCATGGCCCTGGCATTGGTTTCCTCACTTTATTCTCTGTCGTGTGCTCTTCTCTGTTGTTGTAGCTGATCTCAGTTAACTACTGACATACTGATTGCTTTGCCTTTGACTCTTCTTTAGAGAACAGACTGAAGTTGGTACAGGTGCTGACACCAATCTCATCTGTAATACAGTGATTGGGGGTAAGAAACAATAGATCTCAATATATAAAGCAGATACATTTCTGTCTCCAAGTAGCACTTAACATCCAGCCACAGTGGAAGCTTTAGAAGCAAATAAGAGAGCTAAAGTGAAAGCTGCCTGACACATTTGCAAGATGAAAATTTAATTTTGTTTGGGATATCCAAGGGAATGTAGAGTCAGATGCTAGATTCCTACTGAATTCCAAAGATACTGATTTCCCTGTTTTCTCATATCCCTTTAGAAACTCCCAGCCTCTATCTGTATTTTGCATATTTTCCTATCTCAAATGTTGTTCATTTCCCACTTTTATTCTTGACCCATGAGAGAAAGCTTCAATTTCAATTCATTTTGACAGAAGTCAATTTCCATCTTTCAGCTCCACAAAGATCTGCACTTCTGTTTTCTTTGTCAATTGTCTGCAGCTAGGCTATTTCTAGCAGAATACATTTCAGAGGCAGAAACATGCAACTTTATGCATGATGCACTTTGGCAGTCTCAGACTTGTTGAAGCTTACCTAGATTACAGCCTGATGGCAAAACTTTCCTAAGATTATAGAAGAATCACAGAATCAACCAGGTTGGAAAAGACCTCCAAGATCATCCAGTCCAACCTAGCACCCAGCCCTGTCAAATCAACTAGACCATGGCACTAAGTGCCTCAGCCAGGCTTTTCCTGAACACCTCCAGGGAGGGCAACTCCACCACCTCCCTGGGCAGCCCATTCCAATGCAAATCACTCTCTCTGGGAAGAACTTCCTCCTAACATCCAGCCTATACCTTCCCTGGCACAACTTGAGACTGTGTCCCCTTGTTCTGTTGCTGTTTGCCTGGCAGAAGAAACCAACCCCCATGTGGCTACAGCCTCCCTTCAGGTAGTTGTAGACAGCAATGAGGTCACCCCTGAGCCTCCTCTTCTCCAGGCTAAATGCTCCCAGCTCTCTCAACCTCTCCTCACAGGGCTGTGTTCCAGGCCTCTCACCAGCTTCATCACCCTTCTCTGGACATGTTCCAGTATCTCAGCATGTCTCTTGAACTGAGGAGCCCAGGTTCCAGACGTGTTCCAGCACCTCAATGTCATTTTTTTTTGTAACAAAGGGCCCAAAACTGAACACAGTTATGGAGGGCTCACCACATGCTGACATATGGGCACATTATCATCTCACTGAACTAAAATTTACTATTTTCCAGTCTTAAAAAAAAACATTGTAATGCTGTTACAGGGAGTGAAATCTATTATGAAAATAGGGGTTGCATAAATATCCCATAAAAAGCAAATGGTCACTATCCTTTTTTCTTTGATTAGTGTCAGATCTCTGTTAATGAAGGTTTTATATGTGTAACTCTCATTTTTTTTTATAAATGAAGAATGATGTAAAGGACTCCAAAAGTCTGTAATGCAGTTTGCATGCTACTGGGGATGCTTCCCCTTGAATAGGTAGCACATTTGAATCTACCAAAATGAGCATGTGTCCTTATGTTGGTAATGAGCCCAAACAGACATCCATTAGTATTTACAGCTTTTCATTTTTGTGTATACTTACTGAATGCTGAATGGACTGACATATTAATATAAACTCTGATAATGTCAATTACCTAAATCTCTTCAACCTCAAGAGGATGTACTTTCAGAAGAGGGTATAAATGCCTGTTGTCACCAGGAGGCAAACAAATTACACATCATTAACGTTGTTTAATCTTTTTCTTTGTAGCTTTTTCCAGTATGAAATCAATTTTAATCCATAATTGTTGCCTTTTCTGTGCAGCCGTCGTAATATTGAATCACAGTTGCAAAAACAGGGAGAAAAAAATATCCAAACCAAGCCAAAACAAAACTCAGAGAGAATCCCCAACTATGCAAGTGCAAATGATGAGTTAAATAGGAAAAAGACAGCTGCAAGAAAAGAATCATAGAATCATAGAATCAACCAGGTTGGAAGAGACCTCCAAGATCATCCAGTCCAACCTAGCACCCAGCCCTAGCCAGTCAACTAGACCATGGCACCAAGTGCCTCATCCAGGCCCCGCTCAAACACCTCCAGGGATGGTGACTCCACCACCTCCCTGGGCAGCCCATTCCAATGCCAATCACTCTCTCTGCCAACAACTTCCTCCTAACATCCAGCCTAGACCTCCCCCAGCACAACTTGAGACTGTGTCCCCTTGTTCTGTGGCTGGATGCCTGGCAGAAGAGACCAACCCCCACCTGGCTACAGCCTCCCTTCAGGTAGTTGTAGATTCCAGGGGTTTTGACACTAATAGCCAAAAGTGTGCAGAGGAATTTTTGTATTTGAGGGCAGCAAACAACAACAGCAAAACTGTAAAAAGTGCAAATATCAGTTTTAAAGACAACAGACATGAAAAGTACATGAATAAATGCCACACCCCCACTTGGAAAGCTGGCTTTTTCCCAAGGATTTGGAAAACAAGTAGCAAAACTATTTTATCATTGCTTTTTTACTTAAATAAAAAAGCAAAAGGAACAGTCCTTGCATTGATTCCTCCCAAGGAATACATGGAAATTAAAAGAACTAGAACTTATTTATTGAAAACAAAATGCTTGCATATTGCAGGTGCCTGGAATATACACAGTGCGCTTCAAGGGCACGTTTCAGAAGAGAAGTGAATTTGCTGTCATTTGAGTAGGAGCTGTGCTCACTCCTGTACTGAACTCCACCTCTTGTTATGGGCTGAAATCTTCAGAGGTCTATTTTGTGCTGATCAACCTCTATTGCTGACAAGGTGGCATTATTTACAAAGAAGAGATGAAAAGTATCTCCACGTTTTATTACCAGAGAAGCATTTGATCTATCTAGACCAAAAATAATTTGACTTTTGATAATAAATTTAGCTTCCATCTCAGCTGTAAGTTGATCCATTTGCTCCAGACAGGAAAACAAAAAACATTATCCACTACTGCAGTTATCTGTTAGCCTCATCTTTTTTCCCCTCTCCTTCAGGTAAGTCTGTCACAACATTGCCTACCTCTGAGTATTTTCCCCTATAGTTGCCCAAGCTGTGCTCCATCCTTCGCAGTCGCTGCAGCAGCTGCTCTTTGCTGAGGCAAAGAGTGACNTGTAGACAGCTCTGAAAATGCTTTGGTGTTAAAAACCTTTAACTTAAAATGCTTGGTCGAAGCAAACCATTGAAAACCAGGTTTCTGTTTGGTATAAACAGTTTCAGGATCTTGAAAGCCAATGGTCATTGGTGTGCTCGTTTTGCTTTATAGTTGCAACATAGCCTCTGAGTTAAAAGATCTGGCTTTTTTCCCCTGTCGAGTCAAGTTTTCTTTAAAGGAGACTTAAATTCTGTCCAACCTGTACAGCATAGTACATTGAGTAGTAGCAACCCTGATTGTGGGAATTATTTTCTGACAGAATGAAACAAAGACATATCAGTCCAATTTGGGATTAATACAAGAAAAGACTTGTCCAAAGACTTAAGTTACAAAGTATTTATTACTTCCTTTGGATGCTTGTTGAAGTTGGTAGTTACCTTCAGTATTAGGAACATACACCTTATTTCCAATTTAAATATGCTATAGGCTGGATGTTAGGAGGAAGTTTGTCACAGAGAGAGTGATTGGCATTGGAATGGGCTGCCCAGGGAGGTGGTGGAGCCACCATCCCTGGAGGTGTTCAAGCAAAGCCTGGCTGAGGCACTTAGTGCCATGGTCTAGTTGATTGGCTAGGGCTGTGTGCTAGGTTGGACTGGATGATCTTGGAGGTCTCTTCCAACCTGGTTGATTCTATGATTCAAAATAACATTGAGAGACATTAGAACTTTCCAGGCATGTCAGAATTAAATGGCCATGACCTCTACCACAGGGGTTTCACCTTGGTGCATAATTTTGAAAGGCTCAAGTCAGGTCTTGCCAATTGCTTTCATACCCCAGCATACAAATTTCCCCCATGTGCAACCTCTTTAGCTTAGATTCTTCTGCCAGATTTCTTCAAAATGCCTAGGTTTACAAAACCTTTTTTGGGTTCCAAATCTTTTCAGTGGTATCTTCACATGAGATCAAGCTGGGAATTATCTTTATATGCAAGGAAATTTCCATTGATGAGATAAGGGAATAAAGATAGTCATAATTGGTTGCATAACATTAAAGTATCTGGAATGCACATGAAGGCTCAGGCTGCTAATTAAGATAAATTGTGAAAATAGTCATACAGACTATAATTTCCATGTAGACTTTAAAAGCAAGAAAATTGTTTTGGTGAGTGCAATAAATGCTAAGAAATTCTTCTGAGTCTGATTCTTCTCTAATAGTTACAAATTATCTGCTAGTGACACATGTTTTGAGTTCTTGAATTTCCTTTCATTCCCAGTGTTGTGACTCAACATAGAATCAGTCAGGGATGGAAAGGACCACAAGGATCATCTAGTTCCAATCCCCTTGCCATGGGCAGGGACACATCTTACATCAATTTAGCATCTTACATCAATTTAACATCTCACCCCAAAATTTAGCATCTCACCCCAAAAGTTAGCATCTCACCTCAATTTACATCTTGCCTCCATTTTACATCTTACCCCAAAATTTAGCATCCTACCTCCATTTGATATCTGACCCCAACATTTAGCATCCCACCCCAAAATTTAGCATCCTACTTCAATTTACATCTTATCTCCATTTTATATCTTACCCCAACATTTAGCATCCCACCCCAAAATTTAGCATCCTACTTCAATTTACATCTTATCTCCATTTTATATCTTACCCCAACATTTAGCATCCCACCCCAAAATTTAGCATCCTACTTCAATTTACATCTTATCTCCATTTTATATCTCACGCCAAAATTTAGCATCCTACCCCAAACTTTAGCATCTTATCTCCATTTGATATCTTACCCCAAAATTTAGCATCCTGCCTCAAAATTTAGCATCTCATCTCCATTTTATATCTCACCCCAAAATTTAGCATTCCACCCCAAAATTTATCATCCTACTTCAATTTACATCTTGTCTCCATTTTATATCTTACCCCAAAATTTAGCATCCTACCCCAAAATTCAGCATCTCTACAAAGGTGATGATGGTCACTTCTTGAGGGTAGTTTAGAAAACTCATCATGAAGAAAAAAATGTGTTAAAACTCTGAATAATTTGTTAAGAATCTGTCAATCTACGTCAAATAATATATCCAAGTCGTTTACACCTTGCTTTTACTTACTTTTTACTTGGGAACTGAAGATACTCAATACCCTTAGGAAATGCCAGTTGTGATTATTTTTGCTTTCATGTTCATGCTGAACAATAGGTAATATATTATAAAACAAGATCAGCAAATTCCAGGTGTGGTGAAATGTATTCCCTTGCATTTATCCTGGCTGTCTTGTTGCTTTTTGCACCACTTATTTATCTGACCTATTCTTCAGTTTCTAGGAATGAGAGCTCCAACTATCTCCCTTGAAAATCTATTCCACTGACAAGCTGTTATCACTAGAATACATTTTGGTACTCATACAATTGCCAGCCTTTTCTTAAGACTTGTACAATGTGTTGCAATGACTGCTGCCAGGACAACATTATACAAACCCCACTGGGATTAGGGAGCTGCAGCAGTGGATGGTGTTAGGGTAGAAAAAACCCCAGCAAAAGTGATGCATGCCTACTTAAGCCTCACGTGGTTGAGTGTAGATCTCATACTGTTCCAAGCACACTTAACAAATGTTCACCAGCTTATGCTTATCTGCTCTTCTAACTGATACTCATTTATGCAGCTATTTCATCTGAGAGTCTCCAAGTGGTTTGGAAATTAAGCCTGACTGTAAGACAGATAGAAATGATATTGCCTTTAATGTACGGATGAGAAAGTGCTGTATAACGTTTCACACTGTTAAGGGAACAATTCACTAAGCTTAAAAAGATTTCAAGGGTGAGTTCACTGAGTCACCTGAGCTCGCTGTCTCTGCTCCTGTCTCTCAACACAGGAAGATATTGAAGGGGTAGATGTAGTGTCCCTCACCCTTTTCTCCTAGAGGCAGTGGTGATGTGATTCAGTTTCAGATGTTTGTCCTGTGGCCCTGTCTTTTCCCTGCTGCTGTTCCTTTTCTGCTGAGGCCACTTCTCCCCAGTCTCCTCCCATACAAATTCATGTTTCCAGGGCTGTGTTAACTCTCCCATCTCCAGTATCATATAGACCTTTCACATCCAGTGTCTCAAATTCCTAGTCCTTGTACCATGCTCACCCCTTAATTTCCATTACATCCAGTTTCACTCAAGCACTGTTTCAATATCTCATCCCCGTTTAACATCTCCCACATCTTCCATGTCCTGGCAGTACCACCCCAGCCTTTTCACCTTATTACTTGCTGTCCTCATCATTCCTCTAACCCAGTTATTTTCTACTCAAAGTTCCCTTCAACCTCAACATTATTCCATGCAACCACAGCTATCAGTAACCATCATGGCAACTTCAAAGCCCCATTAATAGCACTGTAAGTTTCATCCAGAGTAACAACACTTCAGTCATTCACCTCCATTATAACAGTCAGGAGACTATCCTGGTCAGCTGCAAATCATCCTTAATGGCTGTGTCCATTCCCTCTCTTCATCATCTTCACTGTCAAAACCTACCTTCAAGCATCATCTCTGTCACCTTCTCCAATCTTCTTTACTGTCCTGAAAGCATACAGAACACTCTTTCAATAGTAATTTCAACAGGGATTGTAATTGTTTTCTATTTCTAATCTAAAGCTCATTGACTGTCATATGGCAAACATTGGCCACTTAAAAAATGCCTGCTACAGCTCTCTATTTCGAGAGGTGAAAAAATTGCTCATTTTCTCAGCTCCATGCCATTCAAAAAGACAAGCTGAGTAATTCACTGGGTATTACACAGAAAAAAAATTAGTTTCCTGGATGGCAGTTACCAGTGCTGGAAAATTGATGATAGTGCATTAATGGATTTTCTTAAAAGGGGAAAAAAATATTTTGCATTGAGCTGAAAGCTGAGAGATAATCTCTTACCATCGTGTTATGTTTGTCACTTTTAAAAGAGATTCTCTCTAAATGCTATCTTTTGTCTGCTGAAATTGGAAGGCTGCAGGAAACAGATGGATGTTCAGTATTAGCCAACATGTGTGACTGACTCTGTATTTCAAAATGGTCAAAAATATTTCAGAATGGATACTCAGTGCACACTCTCTGGGTATTTGAAGATGCACCTTTTAGATATTTAGATCTGCAGATATGCATCACTGCATTATTTACTTGAATGGTTACTGTGCTAGTTTGAAGCTAGCTAGAATGTTTTGGTGAGAAGAACTAGATAATAGGCTGAGAAATGAAAACAATGGTGAGGTCTACTTCGCTCACAG
>WAAF01010893.1:254917-273300 GCA_013400475.1 Tricholaema leucomelas
TGTAAATATAAGCTTCATTCAAATTTCCAGAGCCGACTGAGTCTAGTCTGGGTGATTTCTAAAGTAGGGGGGGGAACACCTTAACCATCACAGTTACTTTCACCCATTCACTTGAACGAAAGGCCAAAACAAATGGAGAAGCTGGATGATACTATCTTTATTTAGATCAGTAGGTTCATTTCTCCAAGCAAACTACAGGGATAAATGGACATTCTGAACTGGATTGCTGGGCACTGATTGCAAAAAATACTTGACTAAAGCATGAACTGAATTTAAATGAGGGAGTTTTGGTCCTTCACTGAGGGGCTGTGCAGTGAGCTTGTCTCTGAAATTGAAAGTGCTTTGTGTGACAACCTGTGGGTGGTCCACGGTGTACTGATTAAATTTATGCAGAAACCTTAGTGTGGAACAGAAAGCAGAACCTGCCATTGTATTTTGCCATAAAAGACTGTATTAGGGGAAGGAGCAGCAGTCCCTTATCCTGGCAATATAGGCAGATCCTTCAGCCAAAATCTTGGTGAACTTGGTGGCAACTTTGCTGAGTGACAGTTCAGAAATGCAGATGCATACTGTCTCTATGACAAACATATACTTATGAAATAAGGAAATCAGTCACTGTGGCAGTTTTTATCCCCTGAGGGTTCGTTGGTGCCCAAAGATAAAACCACCATAGAAACAAAGCTTCTTTTGACGTATCTATGCATTCCCATTTTACCCATCCCTGATCATATGAGGAAAACGAGTTGCACAATTCCTGGGACAAGAATCCTCTTTAGGAGACATTACAAATGAACTATTCAAAGCCAAGAGGTCCTGTGATATGCTTTAAAGTCTGTAAATGCTAATAAAGTGACGAGCTTTTGTTGAAATCAGTGATAGGCTTCCTTTTGATGTCAGTGAGACAATGAGAGCCCCAAGCACTGTACATGAGCCATGACATACAGAAGCCTGAAAATCTGAAGAGGAATGAAGAGCAAAAGGAAAAGGAAGAAGTTATTTTGTGTTCAAAACTTAATGGCTGCCATTGAGCCTCAATAAATTCCTTTGTATTTCAGGATTGCTATGTAAGTGAAAGGAATACATCATTTTCCTTGACTCGTATTTTTGAGTCCTTACACTGCTAATCTGAATCTGTTACCTTAATCATTATACTTCACTGCCCAGAATTTCTTTCAACTTGAGATTTTGCATTCCTAAAGGCACCTGACAACGAGCTTTCACCTGCCTGGCTTCATGATGGCCTTCCTTTTGGCCTGCTCATCATCTCCCTCTGGCTCCAAAGTAAAACAGGAGAAGAACTGAGACACAACATTGCTTAGTTGTGTACACTTTCCATTCACTGGAGCTAGGGTGGTTGCCAGATGCAGCTGGCAGCAACACTGTGCAAGCATAGCTTGTGTGATTGAAAGGTGCTTTCATAGTGATTTCCTTCTATGACAGAAAAAATGGTTTGTGAGAGAGAGAGAATGAAAAAGAACAAATATCAAGGGTGGCATTTAGTGACATAGAGTTCTAGTTGCTGCTGAGGCATCCTAAGGCACATAATGCACCTTCTTTAAACACACAGATATGTTACAGGAGCTACAGGGAACAGGCTTCACTCAAGCAATAGTTGCCAAGAGGGATACTGGCTTCAGTTTATCACTATTTTGTTCAAAAAGGGGGAACAGCAGATAAGCACAGCCCTAAACTCAATGTTGACATAAATGAAGTATTAGCTGGTGTGTGCTGAGAAGTGTGTGCGTACTTTTGTGTACACAAGGTCTCCCGCCCAAGTGAATCACAGCCCCCATTGTTCTACAGGAGTGTGATAGTGATGGCAGGGATTTCTCACAGAATCATAGAATCAACCAGGTTGGAAGAGACCTCCAAGATCATCCAGTCCCACCTATCACACAGCCCTACCCAATGAACTACACCAAGCACCTCATCCAGTCTTTTCTTGAACGCCTCCAGGGACAGTGACTCCCCCACCTCCCTGGGCAGCCCATTCCAATGCCAATCACTCTCTTTGTCAGGAACTTCTTCCTAACCCTATACCTCTGCTGGCAGAACTTGAGACTGTGTCCCCTTGTTCCGTTCCTGTTGCCTGGCAGAAGAGACCAACCCCCACCTGGCTACAGCCTCCCTTCAGGTAGTTGTAGACAGCAAAGAGGTCACCCCTGAGCCTCCTCTTCTCCAGGCTAAACACCCCCAGCTCCCTCAGCCTCTCCTCACAGGGCTGTGTTCCAGGCCTCTCACCAGCTTCGTCACCCTTCTCTGGACACGTTCCAGTATCTCCCTCCTTTTTTTTCTTGATGTTACACCTGGTGCAACAAAATAGGCTGATGAACTTTTTCAACACTGAATTGCAGTTCCATATTACACTTCTGTCTTCTCTTCGTCACTGAAACTGCTTTTACGGACTTGATGATCTGTGAGGTCTCTTCCAACCTTGGTGATACTGTGGTACTGTGACACTTGATTCACACAAGAACCAGTGACTGCCCACTGTGCTCATCTTTTTATTCTAAGGTCATAGATGGTTCCTCCTATGCAGGAAAGCAACTTGTTTCTAGGGATTACACTGAATCACTTTACGCAGCCAGACTAAAACTGAAGCATATTCAGGTGGTTGTCAACTAACTGCTATGCTACTGCTATCACAGCTAAGACAAGCTAAAATCAGCTCGAGCCAAGGCAAAACTCGACACCGTTAGGCCAACAAAAAGACTGCAGCCTTTAATCAGTAACTGCAGATTTAAATGTACAGGGCTACAATTTCAAGTTACAAAAATAACACTGTGAATCTGCTTGCAGGAAATTGCATCCTTCCCCATCCAGGAAATTAGCCTATCTACATGATCACAAAAGGGATGTGAACACACCTCACTCATGACAGGCAATCCTGCCTTTGTTTACAGTCCAGACTGTCTCGGGAAAGACAGTATGTTGTTAGGGAGAGCACAGAAAGGTGCACCTCAGTCTGTCAATCTTGTGTCACCCACCTTGAATCCATAGATACAGATAAAAAAGGGACTTGTCCAAGCAACAACAGGAAAATAAAACATCCTCTTACACAGACAACTGCGGAGGCAACTGCTTCTCCCACTGCTGGTAATGGCTGAGAAGAGGAAGAGCACTGGTCTTTGGCAAGGAAGGAAGAAAAAGGTTCCAAATTCTGTCCAGTAGCTGAGGAACAGCCCGTGAAGATGTGCAACTCATAATTAGCTGTTGTGACTGCAGGCAAATGGAAGATCCCAAGGTTAAATCATACCACTAAAAGTCTAGAGATTAAAAAGTTATAAAATATGCCACATAATTTGCTAAATGCTATATTCCTTTTACCATTATGAATCTGCTGCAGGGAGGTTGTAGCCAGCTGGAGGTCAGCCTCTTCTCCCAGGCAACCAGCAACAGAGCATGGGGACACAGTCTCAAGTTGTGGTGGGGGAGGTAGAGGCTGGAGTTAGGAGGAAATTCTTCACTGAGAGAGTGATTGGCATTGAAAGGGGCTGCCCAGGGAGGTGGTGGAGTTTCCATCTCTGGAGGTGTTCAAGAAAAGCCTGGATGGGGCACTTAGTGCCATGCTCCAGTTGATTGGCTAGGGCTGTGTGGTAGGTTGGACTGGATGGTCTTGCAGGTCTCTTCCAACCTGGTTGATTCTATGATTCTGTGACTCTATGCTTTTGGTCTTCAGAAACAGCCTCTTTTGCTGGATATTGTCATTGTCCACAAGCATCAAAGGATATTTTGTAGAGCCAGCCCCTGCTGGTTGACAGTCTTGCACCTGAATGATTGACATATGTCTATTTTGAAGTCGGGTGCTTGTTGAAGAGAATAGTTGAACTGCAGGAGCTTTTGGATAATGAGAAGCAGACATGCAGAGATCCCTTAAAGAGTGTATCAGAACAGGCAGCTCTAGTTAAAGGCTGAAATATAAATACAGTGTTTAGCCCAACATCTTCTCTAACATCTGCTCTATAAATGTAAGTCCTTCATACCATCTAATTATTTTTTTCTGTTATCTAGAAGACATATTTTTATTTAATGTAGGTTGTATTTATATTTAATTAATCTTTGTTTAATAAAAACCACAATCAAAACCCTGATGGATATCTGAGATTTGAAAAGGTCTAAATAGCAAAAATGCAGAGCTCTGTTAGATGAAGAAACAAGCTCATGCATTTTCTTACAATACAATAACAGACTCCCATTTTAAAACTGCCAATATTTTCTTTCTTGAAAACCTGCTCAGGAAAACTGATTGTCTTCAGTAGTACTGCCACCTCCACATTCAGAGACTGGTACACTTCTTTAAACACTTCAAATTAAGCACTGATTAGCATGAAAAGTCTACTGGCTGTTTGAGAAGTGAATAATATTGAGTGGAGGATTTGAGTTTCAATTTCTATGGCAACAAGCATTGGAAAAAAAATCATAGAATCATAGAATCAGTCAGGGTTGGAAGGGACCACAAGGATCAGCTAGGTCCAAACCCTCTGCCATGCCTGGGGACACCCTACCCTAGATCAGGCTGGCCACAGCCTCATCCAGACTGCACTTAAACACCTCCAGGGACAGGGCTTCCACCACCTCCCTGGGCAACCCATTCCAGGCTCTCGCCACTCTCATGCTCAACAACTTCATCCTCACAGCAAATCTGAACCTACCCATCTCCGGCTTTGCTCCATTCCCCCTAGTCCTGTCACTCCCTCATAGCCTAAAAGGTCCCTCCCCAGCTTTTTTGTAGGCCCTCTTCAGATACTGAAAGGCCACAAGAAGGTCAGCTGGGAGCCTCCTCTTCTCCAGACTCAACAGCCCCAACTCTTTCAGTCTGTCCTCATAACAGAGCTGCTCCAGGCCTCTGATCCTCCCAGTGGCCCTTCTCTAGACCCACTCCAGCATCTCCACATCCTTCTTGTAATGGGGGCTCCTGAACTGGATGCAGTACTCCAGGTGGGGTCTCACCAGAGCACAGTAGAGGGGGACAATCACCTCCCTCCACCTGCTGGCCACACTTCTCTTGATGCAGCCCAGGCTCTGGTTGGTCCTCTGGGCTGCAAGTGCACACTGCTGGCTCGTGTTGAGCTTCTCATCTACTAGCACCCCCAACTCCTTCTCCTTAGGGCTCACAAATAGGCTCACAGAGAAAGATTTCCTTACCCTCTCACGGTTTAGAGGAAAATCCAGAGCTTCAGTAGAATCTAAATAATGGGTAAGCCGTATGCTGGCTTCCTTCACTCAGTGTTAAGATTTGTTTTGGTCATGCTTTAATTTTGGATGTAAAAAACTTTTGCAGTCGACTTGTGTGGATATTGTTACAATTTTGTACTTTAGGAAACAAATGCACTATATTAGAACATCTCAAAATACCACTGTTCTGGAAGGGAAGCAGCTGCAGTGTTATTCAGGTGTAAAAGAATTTATTACCTCTTCTTCACAACACAATGCTTCAAGAGCATGACAATGTTGGATATCCCCAGTGTCACTATTATATGGGTGGTTTTGGACCAAACAGCTCACCAGTTGTTTGGTATTAGTGAAATAAATAGGCATGAATTCATAAACAATTTATTGCTGATGTTTTGAGGGCTTCACTTAATCATCTTGAAAGCAGAGGGTAGTTTAGGGCAAAGTTTATTTCCTTAGACCCTTACATCACAGTGGGAATCATAGAATCATAGAATCATAGAATGGTTTAGGTTGGAAGGGACCTCAAGGATCATCCAGCTCCAACCCCCTGCCATAGGCAGGGACACCTCCCACTAGAGCAGGGTGCTCAAGGCCTCATCCAGCCTGGCCTTAAACACCTCCAGGGAGGAAGCATCCACAACCTCCCTGGGCAACCCGTTCCAGTGTCTCACCACCCTCACTGTAAAGAACTTCCTCCTAACATCCAGTCGGAATCTCCCCTCTTCCAGCTTAAACCCATTCCCCCTCGTCCTAACATTACCAGACCGTGTAAATAGTCCCTCCCCAGCTTTCCTGTAGGCTCCCTTCAAATACTGCAAGGCCACTATAAGGTCTCCTCGAAGCCTTCTCCTCTCCAGGCTGAAGAGAATGAAATTGTTTTGTCCATGGACATTGTTCAGTCCTTGTCTCTTCGCTCTCCTGCTTCACCAGTCTTTGAAAGTTCAAGTCCTTACAACCAGAACATTGTCACATTTCATTTTCTT
The DNA here is from genome assembly GCA_013400475.1 of Tricholaema leucomelas. NCBI lineage: Eukaryota > Metazoa > Chordata > Aves > Piciformes > Lybiidae > Tricholaema lacrymosa > Tricholaema leucomelas. The sequence goes on from WAAF01010893.1 coordinate 261,076, forward strand.
TATCCCTGAATGGTATTCTACTGCCTTCAATTGATTGTGGACAAACATAAAACCTATTAATATCTATTATTCTAAAATAAATGAGTGCCCTTACCAACCCTACATAGAACCTTACAGTATTACTTGGAATTGTAATAGATTTAGGGATCTCTGCACTAAGAAGACATATGCTGAAGTAATAGTTTGTGTGCCCTTTTCCTCCCCCCACAGGCAACCCAAGTCTCTCAGCCCAGCTCTTCTGAATCTGCCAGGCTCCTCCAAATAACATAACACTGTATCAATCAATATTAATTTGTTTGCTTGTTGGTTTATGAGCCTTACAGGTACATTTTGGCTGTGCTATTTTTATCTGTGCATCTACCAGATTTAAGACTTTCATGTTCCAAAAAAACCCACTGTTTTTCTCCCTATAAATTCTATCTTGCAACCAGTTCCTAATCATCTTGAATACTGTGTTTATTTTTGGGCTCCCCAGTTGAAGAGGGACAGGGACCTGCTGGAGAGGGTCCAGCAGAGAGCTAAGAGCATGAGTAGGGGACAGAAGGGCATGGCTGATGAGGAGAGGCTGAGGGACCTGGGGCTGTTTAGTCTGGAGAAGAGAAGACTGAGAGGGGATTTGATAATTGTTTATGAGTATCTGAAGGCTGCCGGGAGTTGGGGGACAGGCTGTGCTCACTTGCTACCTGGCTTAGGACAAGGAGCAATGGGTGTAAGTTGCAGCAAAAGAGGTTCCACCTCAACACAAGGGGGAACTTCTTTACTGTAAGGGTCACAGAGCACTGGAACAGGCTCCCCAGAGAGGCTATGTGGTCTCCTTCTCTGGAGCATTTCAAGGTCTATCTGGCTGTGTTCCTCTGTGATCTGTGTTAGAGAGTATTGTCCTGCTCTGGCAGGGGGGTTGGACTCAATGATCTCATTGGGTCCCTTCCAACCCCTAACATCCTGTGATCCTGTGACAAATCACATTAATTGAGGACATAAGACTTTAAGAAAAAAACCCAAAAAAACCAAAAATCAACAACAACAAAAAAGAAAACAGAAGACAAGAAAAGAAAAACAAACAAACCAACAAACCCCAAACAAAGAAAACAATCAGTTGTGATTTGCTCTAATTTGTGAGTGCTGCTGATACTGAGATGCAGACAGATTTTTATGTCTGTGACAGTGGTAAGCAGGATACATATGCTAACCTGCTGTTTGAATTAGGTTGAAAGAGAACATAATGTTGATATTAGCCTCAAGGCTATAGGAAAGAATGGGCTTAGCAAAACAATCTGTCAAGACACAGTTTATTAGAAATATGGTTAGTATCAGCTGCTAATAGGAGAGGGGACAGTGTGAAAAAGTGTTGCTTAAGCCACCAAATCTCTTTACACCTATTTAGAAGTGTTACCTCAGTAAGTGATTAGAAACAGGCACAGCATTAAGTGCTGAGCCTTTTAGCTTTCCTTGGAAGTAAGTAAGGATATGTTTAAAATGGAAAAGTGGCGCTTCAAAAGACAGAGAGGAAAAAATTCATGAGTAGCTTTCATCCTGTTTCCCCTTCTGAAGGAGCACTGTCTTAAAAACCAATAAATGCTCTTACTGTGATAAGGCAAAGGCCTTTAAATAAAATTTAGCATGCAAATATTCTCCGGGCAGTTTGTTTGTTTTTTTCTAATGAGCTTGGAATGCTTTCGAAAGTGTGCTAGTTTGAGCCTAGCTAAAATGTTTTGGTGAGAAGAACTAGATAATAGGCTAGGAAATGAAAACTATGGTGATGTCTACTTCCCTCACAGTCTTGCTGAGATGTGTAAAGAAGAAAAGCAAAACAAGACACAAAGTCACTTCCCTTGGGCACTTCGCTCTGGGCTTTGCTCTTGGCTCTTNGGCGGGAGACACCCAAACCACCACAAAAAGCCTTTTCATCAGTGTTATAGCAGAATCTTAGCGTTTAGCTGACCCCAAGAGCTGGTGTCCCTGAGAATGTCCACCAAATCTGAATAGCTATCACATTAAGAGATGGTGACTACAATTCATACTTTCTCATCATATTTATTTTGAAGACAGTAATGTGCACAACTGATTGCTAATAAATGCCTTTTTGGGAGAGAGCACATATTACCTAGCACCACTTTAATCTGTAGGCTCCTTATAAAAAAGCTTTTCCAGGAAGATCCAAAAGCTGAGGTAAGAGGAAGTAAAGCCATGGTCACAACGTTCAATATTTTCTGCAGCTAAGAGTAGAGCTCACGATTTGGCCACTGCTAACAGATTCGATTACTATAGAAATCAGTTGCCATTTCACAAGAGCTTCTGTCATCAACTGCTCTGCTGAATGAGTGCAATCCTAAACAGATTTCTGCAGAAGCATAATTGGAATAATCAAATGTTAAGGGATTTGTGATTTTAGGCTGCAGGCTTCTTGCCTCTTTTTGGACTGAGGTCCTAATTATACTTCTCAGTAGAAAAGTAAATCCCTAACTCGATTCTAAAAACCTATGCCCTACTTTGTGAAAGAGCAGGTCCAGATCGCCTGGAGTACTGCATCCAGTTATGGAACTCTCATTGCAAGAAGGATGTGGATGTGCTGGAGCATGTCCAGAGAAGGGCTATGAGGATGCTCAGAGGGCTGGAGCAGCTCTGTTATGAGGACAGATTGAAAGAGTTGGGGCTGTTGAGTCTGGAGAAGAGGAGGCTCCCAGCTGACCTTCTTGTGGCCTTCCAATATCTGAAGGGGGCCTACAAAACAGCTGGGGAGGGACTTCTTTGGCTATGAGGGAGTGACAGGAGTAGGGGGAATGGAGCAAAGCTGGAAACGAGTAGATTCAGGCTGTCTGTGAGGAGGAAGTTGTTGAGCATGAGAGTGGTGAGAGCCTGGAATGGGTTGTGCAGGAAGGTGGTTGAGGTCCCATCCCTGGAGGTGTTTAAGTGCAGTCTGGATGAGGCTGTGGCCAGCCTGACCTAGGGTAGGGTGTCCCTGCCCATCGCAGGGGAGTTGGACCTAGCTGATCCTTGTGGTCCCTTCCAATACTGACTGATTCTATGAATCTATTCTATGATTCTAAGATGCTTTCTTAGGCCTTTAGATAGACTATAAGCTCTTTTGTCATCCTGTGCTTGCATTATCATTCCATGTCTATAGATTGTGTCGCAGTGCTTTCTTTGCTATCTGTGTTTTTGAGGAGCACAAGCACTCCAGTGCAATGAACTGGCTTGTTGGTTATAAAAGCAGGATGCAATATTTTTTGAATTTCAGATTATGCATACTTTTAAAAATGAATTCTACGGTGTATCTTGAAAATCGAGCCAAAGGAAGACATCAGAGTTATCATAAGAAGTTCACTTTCCAGTTCTGGGCTCCTCAACTCAAGAGAGATGTTGAGATACTGGAATGTGTCCAGAGAAGGGTGATGAAGCTGGTGAGAGGCCTGGAATACAGCCCTGTGAGGAGAGGCTGAGGGAGCTGGGGGTGTGCAGCCTCAAGAAGAGGAGGCTCAGGGGTGACCTCATTGCTGTCTACAACTACCTGAGGGGAGGCTGTAGCCAGGTGGGGGTTGGTCTCTTCTGCCAGGCAACCAGCAACAGAACAAGGGGACACAGTCTCAAATTGTGCTGGAGGAGGTCTAGGCTGGATGTTAGGAGGAAGTTGTTGCCAGAGAGAGTGATTTGCCACTGGAATGGGCTGCCCAGGGAGGTGGTGGAGTCACCGTCCCTGGAGGTGTTCAAGAGAAGCCTGGCCAAGGCACTTAATGCCATGGTCTAGTTCATTGCATAGGGCTGGGTGCTAGGTTGGACTGGATGATCTTGGAGGTCTCTTCCAACCTGGTTGTTTTTATGATTCTATGATTCTATAATGCATAACACTTGATTGTGGGGAGAAAGTCTCCTGGATCAGGTCATCTTATGAACCATGCATGTCTGGAAGGAACACTGTTGCCTAACCTGAGTAAAACCACATGAGAGACAGGAGTTATGGACAAATAAGATAGTCAACAGCAGACTCTTGTTTGAGTCCATGCTTTAACCCTGTTTCTCTCACTGGTATAGAGGAACTGAATGAAAAGGTGCCAAGAGAGACAAATCATTGCTTAGATGCATAAATTTCAATCTTAGAAATGAATCTGAATAAAGAATTTGAAGTAGCACAAAATACATTTTCTGCAGAGAAGTTTCCAGACATGAAGTCCCACAAAGAACTATGAAGATCTTGAAGAATCAAAAAATCAATCTTGCATCAATGGTGCTAAAACAACAGAAGAAGCTTCTCAGCAATCTTGCAGAATCTCCATCCCTGATGATATTTAAAGGTTGACCAAACAAGGCCTTGTGAACCCGTGTTTGGCTGAGGCATTCAACCACATGATCTCCAGTTATTTCTTTCAGCTTCAATTATCCCTTGATTCTGTGAAACAAAGACTGAAATGACTGGTGGAATGAATCTGAGGCTTCTCCTACTGCTCTTTTACTTGGTTTCTAAGTATAAAGGTACTAGTTGAGACATTTGTAGATGTATTATGGTGTTCAATAAGTCCAAGTACTGGGTGCTGCACTTTGGCCACAACAACCCCATGCAGAGATACAGGCTGGGGTTGGAGTGGCTGGAGAGCAGCCAGACAGAGAGGGATCAGGGGGTGCTGATTGATACCCGCCTGAAGATGAGCCAGCAGTGTGCCCAGGTGGCCAAGAGAGCCAGTGGCATCCTGACCTGCATCAGGAATGGTGTGGCCAGCAGGAGCAGGGAGGTCATTCTGCCCCTGTACTCTGCACTGGTTAGACCACACCTCGAGTACTGTGTCCAGTTCTGGGCCCCCCAGTTTAAGAGGGACATTGAGATGCTTGAACGTGTCCAGAGAAGGGCAACGAGGCTGGTGAGAGGCCTCGAGCACAGCCCTACGAGGAGAGGCTGAGGGAGCTGGGATTGTTTAGCCTGGAGAAGAGGAGGCTCAGGGGAGACCTTATTGCTGTCTACAACTACCTGAGGGGTGGTTGTAGCCAGGAGGAGGTTGCTCTCTTCTCTCAGGCGGCCAGCACCAGAACGAGAGGACACAGCCTCAGGCTGCGCCGGGGGAAATTTAGGCTTGAGGTAAGGAGAAAGTTCTTCACTGAGAGAGTCATTGGACACTGGAATGGGCTGCCCAGGGAGGTGGTGGAGTTGCTGTCCCTGGAGCTGTTCAAGGCAAGATTGGACGTGGCACTTGGTGCCATGGTCTAGCCTTGAGCTCTGTGGTAAGGGGTTGGGCTTGATGATCTATGAGGTCTCTTCCAATCTTGGTGTTACTGTGACATTCCACATTCCACCTGCCCACATCACAGGTACAGTGCAGAAGGAGCAATCATCTTGGTCTTACCTAATAACTCACAAAGCAAGGCAGTCTGTACACTGGTGAGAGATACTGACAGTAAATCACAGTGTGGAAAAACGCATGTGCATAGCTTCTCTTTGAAAAGCTGAGTCATACCATGAAGGTGGCTTTTATGCCTGTGCAGGATATTAATTTTTCTGCTTTAATCAAGACCCTGTTCATTCTGCATCCTGCTGATGTATGAGACTCTGATCTGTCCTCCAGCCTGTCTGGATTTTGCTGTACTTACACAGTGTAAGTCCTTTGGCGACGTTTCCTTCTCTTCATTTATGATGGTGCACACCATGGATTATATGCAGAGTTGCTCCTGAAACTGCATGCTTGCCTCTTGAATGACACTGCAGCTATCATTTGATGTGTTAATAATGTTTTAATTAAAATAATTTGAGTTCATAATCATGGATCCTGATCCTCAAAAAAGGAAGAAAAGTAACAACAGCAATTTAAACACAGTCATTCCACATATATATATTCTGGATGCATGAACTTGTCTTAATATAAACACCAGTTATGTTCTGGCCATTCATATCAAAAAATGCTTGTAAAAGTGCTCAAAACAATTGGGTTTTGTGTTATTTTTTCTGAGGACATGAAAGGACAGATTACTACTTTTCTGGATCTCTTAAAGACTAACCAGCAGTAGAGTCTGGTCCCTTGGTTTACTTTAAGCTTGTGTCACTATGTCATTAAATGGATATTGATGGCTGTGTCTGTGACACTGATTCAGGAAAGCATACTTCTCGGTTCTGTTATAGATAAAGAGATGTGTGCAGTAATTAAATGTTTTGAAGAACTGGGATTTAATAGCATAATTGCTTTAAGAGATGAAGTCCTGATTCATCAGAGGGTTTAAGTACAGACTTTCTTGTAAAGTTAGCTCCTCTCCTAGAAGAATAAAAATTTCATTGTTTTATGTGTCTTCTGCTAAGATGAAAAAGATGATCAAAAAATACTGTTTCAGATAGAAAATGTCTTTCTTCCAAATGAAGTTACCATTGCTGGATCTGGAGACCTGAGACCTTGCTAAATATTTTAGGATTAAAGAAGTAAATTTGCCATGCAGACTATGATCTGCATTATTAGCATCCTGCTGTCTGACCTAAATCGAGAAGTGAGGAGAATGCTGGTTGCTGACAGACCTCAGAACTTCCTAGTTTAAATGTGCCATGTCATGTGGAATTCACTGTATGCAACTTGTATACATATCTGTTTATCAAAATCCATTCAAGAGGTATTTTGATAAAGAGCTTTAGACTGTTCTAGAAGCAAAGGCAAGAGCTATTAGGCTGGACTATTGCTTTTCATGATCTTGGATTCTATGACACTTAGAATCATAGAACCATAGAATCAGCCAGGGTTCAAAGAGACCACAAGGATCATCTAGTTTCAACCCCCCTGCCATTGTCAGGAACACCCTATCCTAGACCAGGCTGGCCAGAGCCCCGTTCAGCCTGGCCTTAAACACCTCCAGGGATGGGGCCTCAACTGCCTCCCTGGGTAACCCATTCCAGCCTCTCACCGCTCTCATGCTGAACAACTTCCTCCACTTCTTGGAAACATTCCCTAGTATGCAGAAGACATTTGGTTATGGTCTAGCTAATTGGCTAGGGCTGGGTGATAGGTTGGACTGGATGACCTTGGAGATCTCTTCCAACCTGATTGATTGTATGATTCTCTGATAAATACATATGTATTCCACACTGAAGTTATCTATCTCCCACAAAATTAATATTGTCTGTACTTCTCAAAGTTGAAATATAATTCCCTTAGGCCTTTATATCAGTTGCCAGTGGCATTATATGGAACTAGAACCTCAGATAGCCACTAAACTGTTCATGTAAAATAAAAATAGATATAAAAATAATATGAACTATTTTCATAAGATCCATTCAATGAACAAGAACTTCAGGTTTACATTACCTAGTAATAGAAACCTGCTGACAGCAGTTTAGAAACTCAGATGCAAGAAAATGCTGACTTCACCTTTAAGTGATAGCACTGAACTATTTCAACATAATTGCTTATCAGATGTGCCTAGTAGATCTGATTTTTTTTTTTTTTTGCATAAGACTGAATATTTTAAAGCATTAATCATATCCCACTCAAGCTCAGTTGCAGCTGACTCTGCTTCTCAGATATGTGGGGGTTTGTGGCATGTATCGGTCCATGCCCTCTTGAGTGGTGCATAGTCATTTCTGCTGTGATGCACATAGGATGGCATCCTTTGATAAGCATAGCAGGTAGTCCATTTTAGAGGTGCTCGTTTGAGCCTAGCTGGGATACTTTAGTAGAGAGAAATTAGATTATAGGCTGTGAAAAGGAAACATTGGTGATGTCTACTGCACTCGTAGGCTTGCTGAGTAAAAACCAGAACACAAATACAGATAACACACTTGCTGTGTGTCGATGGCTGCCTGCACTTCTCTCCCTAACCTGCTGTCTTAACTAATCCTTTTGCTTTCTAACCCCTCTGGCTGATCTTCCAAGCATAAGGCAAAGTCTGGGATAAGGTAGAGGGGTGGAAAGGAGGTGGAAGGGTGGTTGGGAGCCCCTCCTGGGGACTCAGGTTTCTGGGAGGGCTGTTGTCTTTCTGTATTACCTTTTAACTTGTATATTTCTGTATATAACTGTATATACTGTAAATATTTGCATGTATATTGTGCTGTAAACACAAAGCTTCATCTTAATTTTCAGCTCAGCTGAATTTAGTCTGGGTGATTTCATAAGAGTGTGGGGACAGGTAACACCCAAACCACCACATAAAGGCTATGTGATCTTGGTTTGATGTGGGTGTTTAGATATCTCCCAGAAGATCTCTGTTCCCCACCGTCATAAATATGCAGACTTTGCCTCCACTGCAGACTCTTAGGGGTCACATTTCAGCCTCAGTTTCCTTTTTTTTCATTTCAGATTATCAGATTGCATTCTTTTCTCTTCCATAATGTTAAACTATGCCTTGCTATTGGTGACAAACCAGTCATGTCATTTAGCCACTACGTGGCTTTGTCTACAGAATAGGTGTGGTCTCCACTCCTTGATCTCCACCTCTCTGTGTTTTAGAACTAAGATTAGAATAGAATCAATCAGGTTGGAAGAGACTTCCAAGATCATCCAGTCCAACCTAGCACCCAGCCCTAGCCAGTCAACTAGACCACGGCACTAAGTGCCTCAGCCAGGCTTTTCCTGAACACCCCCAGGGACGGTGACTCCCCCACCTCCCTGGGCAGCCCATTCCAATGGCAAATCCAATCAGATTGCTTGCACTAAGATTTTTAACCAAGATATTTGAACTAAGATTGTCAGACAGACTCTCTCAGATTGATGAGGATTATTATATTGAGTTGCCTGTGTTGTACTAGCAGCGATATCAGAGGACATTACAATTTCTGGTCTTGGAGACCTCAGAGAGCTCCTTGCTCTGTGTGTCGGAGGCTCATGCTCATGGGGCACTGGGGAAGTGCTCACCATACCTTTCCTTTTGGACATCATCTGCTGTACTGTTTGCCTGAGGGATTTGAAGTCACCAGAATAAGTTCTTCTCTTTTAATTTAGAACTTGGTGAAAACTAAAATTTGTAATGCTCCCTGTTCAGTTACTCAGCCACTAATATTTTTGTGGCCGGGGAGACTGAACGGTAGTAGCAAGTTATTAGTGTGCAGCTATTGTGTTACTGCAACCATCCAGCAGACAGAAACTGAATTTCAGTGCGTGTGCAGAAGTCCCAGTGGAAATGTTATGATCATTCTTCTGTGCTCAGTAATCCAGAAGAGACCTAGAGGAAATCTTATCTGACTGAAATTCAAATGTAACAACGTTATAGGGGCCCAGTGATAATTCACATAAAACTTTTGTGTGCTTGAGAGAGGACTTTTAATGCAATTAGATTGATGTTCATTGTTTTTAGATTAAAAAATGAAGCTTGAAAGGACTTACAGACCTGAAATTTGTCAGGAAAAACCATGGAGCTGTAGAGAGGAGTGAAAGATTCTGTCACCATAAGACAGTGAATTGTATTTTCTATATTCTATGAGTAAGTTGTTTCAAAATTTCATTATGTTCCTTCTTACATCTTTGAATTCTGCAAGCATACATATTACTGTAGGAGTCTTCATAGCATGAGATGTTATTGGACATTTGATTCTGTTCTGTGTTCTGCCCATAAACAATGTGTGTGTGTGTGGGGCGGGGGGTAGTGAATTAATGATCTTCATGAAATGACTACATTGAAGGACTGCTTTGCACACCTGCATCACAGCAGATTGTACTTGTTCACACCTCTTCCTCATGATTTACAGGTAAAAACCCATCTGGAGTATTCATTTACTCTCCAAGACTACTTCTTTAATAACAGATGTTTCAAAGCTTGGAAGAAAAAAGTGCAGGCTTAAAATGTGTTACTAGAAGCCACATGGATAGTGTGGCAGGTATTAACTGAGAGATATTTTGGCAGTTTACTGTGATACATTAAGTATTTTGGAAGAATCACACATTTCCTGATGGGTAAGATAAGAGAAAAGGGACAGCTAGGGACCAAAACTGCCACTGAATCTACTGATTTTGTTCCCACAAAATTACTTAAATCTCCAAATTACCAAAAACTGCTTCTATTTGGACATTGTTATTTTTTACTTTATTTTATCATTTAATTTGAAGTAAATCCTTCAAAGAATGAAGGCAGAAAAAAGCAAGAGAGACTCATCTTTAGTTACTGAAAGGAATGTAATAAATTGGCCCTTGGTTAACCATGATATTGATTTTTAATATTGTGCACAACAGAATAGAATAGAATAGAATAGAATAGAATAGAATAGAATAGAATAGAATAGAATAGAATAGAATNTCTCTTCTGCCAGGCAACCAGCAATAGAACAAGGGGACACAGTCTCAAATTGTGCTGGGGGAGGTCTAGGCTGGATGTTAGGAGGAAGTTCTTGACAGAGAGAGTGATTGGCATTGGAATGGGCTGCCCAGGGAGGTGGTGGAGTCATCATCCCTGGAGGTGTTCAAGAAAAGCCTGGATGAGGCACTTAGTGCCATGGTCTAGTTGATTGGACAGGACTGGGTACTAGGTTGGAGTGGATGATCTTGCAGGTCTCTTCCAACCTGGTTGAGTCTATGATTCTTCTGACAAAATATTATCAGTCAGTTTTTTTTTTTATTCAATGTTTAACTGATTGCCTGAAAACAACTGAAGTTCAGTTTATATTCTTGGGTATATAACATTTTATTTTTGCTGATGCACCTGGGATTTGTGATTCAAACTGTGTCCCAAAGGAGATGAAGTGAATTAGCAATGATTTCCAATCACTATGTGTATAGACACTGTAAATGAAATGTTAAAATAAAGGCTGATGAGATTATCAACTATGATTTGCAATGTCTGCATAACCTTTATCCTTTCTGGAAGAAAACAATTAAATAAAGCTGCAGAAAGCTGATTAAGTAAAGCTCACTTTTCAATAGGACTGTTTAGATCTAGGTGATCCTGTTAAAGCCATTCTGGTATAGCAGGAAGCCCACCACAAGACAGAGGATACAGTTTTCCATAGGACTTCAACCATATACATTCAAACATTCACAGCTTACCATATTATGAAGAACAGCAATAAACACTCAGAATAAAGGTAGAAAACTACTGGCTTTCTTCACTAAGGCAATGCAACCAATAATTGTGGGGAATTGTGGGGGTATTTTATGTTGTTTGTTTTCCTTTGTGTTTTTTGTTTGTTTCTTTTTTCTTTTAAAATTATTTATATATTTATATATATACATATAACCTTTTTTTTTTGTTTGTTTTTCAACATTCAAATAAGTGTGTGGAGTCTCCATTCTTGTAGATACTCAATACATTTAGATGTGGTCTTGGCCAACCAGTTTCAGGTGGAACCTTGCTTGAGCAGGGATGATGTCCAAATGTGTCTTCCAACCTCAACTGTTCTACAACTACCTGAAGTGAGGTTGTAGCCAGGTGGGGGTTGGTCTCTTCTGTCAGGCAACCAGCAACAGAACAAGGGGACACAGTCTCAAGTTGTGCCAGGGGAGGTCTAGGCTGGATGTTAGGAGGAAGTTGTTTGGAGAGAGAGTGATTTGCCATTGGAATGAGCTGCCCAGGGAGGTGGTGGAGTCGCTGTCCCTGGAGGTGTTCAAGAAAAGCCTGGCTGAGGCACTTAGTGCCATGATCTAGTTGATTGGACAGGGCTGGGTCCTAGGTTGGACTGGATAATCTCTTCCAACCTGGTTGATTCTATGATTCTATGATGCTGTAACTCTGTCATTACAATCTGAGTACTAAAACTTGTGTCAGTCTGTTTCAACTGTAGACAAAAATCTAGACAGCAACCAACATGTGTCCCCTACATTGCTACCTGTGTTTTCTGCATCACCATTTGTTATTCTGTGTTGTGAGTCTGCTTGCTCTTACCTCAAAGATTTACCATGAGATTCTGTGCTAGTTTGAGCCTAGCTGGGATGTTTTGGTGAGAAGAACTACATGATAGGCTGGAAAATGAAAAACAGTGATGTCTACTTCCCTCACAGTCTTGCTGAGATGTGTACAAAGGAAAAGCAAAACATTAGATAAAAGTCCCTTTTGCTCTGCACTTCGCTTGGGGACTTCATGCTGGGCTGTTCTCTTCTGCTTTGCCTGCTGGGGAGAGCTGAGGATGCTGGTTGAACTCCATCTTGTTTTCTAACCTCACCTTCCATTTGCTTGGCTGCTTCACCTTGCTTTTTTTTTTTTAACCCTCTTGGCCGAACCTCCATTCTTCCTTAGGACTGGGGTAAGGTTGAGAGGGGTAGGGGGAAGGTGAGGGGGTGGTTGAGAGCCCCTCCTGGGGACTCAGGTTTCTGGGAGGGGAGTTGTGTTTCTGTATTACCTTTT
>WAAF01010893.1:273667-307354 GCA_013400475.1 Tricholaema leucomelas
GCTCTGGAGCTTTACCTTTCTCCAGTGCATTGTGGATGACTGAGTGACAGATTGTTGAGCTGTGTTTCCACCCCTGAGGCAAACAGTTGAACTGGTACTGGATTCCTCTCCAGGTGAATGCAAACTGAGGCCTGCACTCCTTTGCTATGGGAATAGAGAAGAAAGCATTAGCAATGTCTATGGTTCTATACTATTTAGCCTCCTTCGATTCCAGCTCGTACTGCAGTTCCAGCATGTCTGGCACAGCTGCGCTCATGGCTGGAATCACCTCATTGAGGGCACGAAAATCCCCAGTCAGCAGGCAAAGACTCTGGCACTAAGGCAGATCTGAATATTACATTATCTGTGACTTGAAGTATTTATTTGATGTCTCATTAAAAGAAAAAAAAAAGAAAAAAGAGAAAGAAAAAGAAGGATTTGTGATTCATTAAAATAAATTTGTGGTTTAAATTTATTTGTCATACATTAAAATAAAATGTAGGTTTCTTTACAGTTTTCAAGTAGTCCTAGAAGGACCACAAGGTTTTCCCAATGACCACAAGCAAGTGTTTTGTGATAAGTGGACAGCTGCTTATAACAACAGCTCTAATGAGATCCATTAATTCAGGATTAGTGCAGTGACTTATATGTAAAGATCACTTTTTGGGCTGACACAGGGAAGAATAGCTTCCCTAACTAGGAGCTTGAGCCAGAGAATTCTGTCTGGATTAATCTGCACTACAGACAGAAAAAATCTTCTTTTTCTAGGCTGAGCAAGGTATAGAATGTGACAGATTTATTAATTAGTTATAGCCTTCTCTGAATCTATTTCCATCTGGTGCTTCTTAGGCCTGAAGCTGGATCAGTGATGTGAAAAGAAAAATGAAAGAGGAGGAAGGAAAAAGAAAAAGATAATTTAAGTGAAAGAGGAAAAGAAAATAAAAGACACAAATGGAAAAATGGGGAAAGGGAGAAAGGGAAAGGGGAAAAGGGGAAAGGGGAAAGGGAATGGGAATGGGAAAGGTGAAGGGGAAGAAGAAGGAAAGGGGAGGGGGAAGGGAAGGGGGAAGGGAAAGGGAAAGGGGAAAAGGGGAAAGGGGAAAGGGAATGGGAATGGGAAAGGTGAAGGGGAAGAAGAAGGAAAGGGGAGGGGGAAGGGAAGGGGGAAGGGAAAGGGAAAGGGGAAAAGGGGAAAGGGGAAAGGGAATGGGAATGGGAAAGGTGAAGGGGAAGAAGAAGGAAAGGGGAGGGGGAAGGGAAGGGGGAAGGGAAAGGGAAAGGGGAAAAGGGGAAAGGGGAAAGGGAATGGGAATGGGAAAGGTGAAGGGGAAGAAGAAGGAAAGGGGAGGGGGAAGGGAAGGGGGAAGGGAAAGGGAAAGGGGAAAAGGGGAAAGGGGAAAGGGAATGGGAATGGGAAAGGTGAAGGGGAAGAAGAAGGAAAGGGGAGGGGGAAGGGAAGGGGGAAGGGAAAGGGAAAGGGGAAAAGGGGAAAGGGGAAAGGGAATGGGAATGGGAAAGGTGAAGGGGAAGAAGAAGGAAAGGGGAGGGGGAAGGGAAGGGGGAAGGGAAAGGGAAAGGGGAGGGGAAAGGGAAGAGGGAAGGGAAAAGGGAAGGGGAAGGGGAAGGGGAAGGGGAAGAGGAAGGGGAGGGGAAAGGGAAGGGGAAAGGGAAGAGGGAAGGGGAAAGGGAAGAGGGAAGGGAAAAGGGAAGAGGGAAGGGAAAAGGGAAGGGGAAGGGGAAGGGGAAGAGGAGGGGTAAGCGGAAGGGAAGGGGGAAGGGAAAAAGGAAGGGGAAGGGAAAAGGAAAGGGAAAGGGAAAGAAAAAAGCAAAGGAGGATTTGCAGATGACACTGAAATAATCCATGGAACTCGTAGTACAGTATGCTTCTTTCCATCCAGTTGCATGTTGTTTAGTTTGCTGTTGATTATTACGGTGAAATGTGAAGGCAAAGATGTTTGAACAACAGATTTTAAAATGAGTGTGAGGTTTTTTAATCTTCATTGACAGTTTTAATTTGCAACTGAAACATGACATTTAAATATAATGGAAGTAAACAGAGATGATGAAAAACAGCAGATATTTTTCTCATTATTACAAAAAATCTTGATGAAACACAGAGATTTTTCATCATGTTCCTAGCTAACATAATACAGGTTCCTTCAACAGCTGCCAGGGTGCCTTGTTGTTTGAAAAAGAGACTATTTGTTCAGACACTTCTTCGTGACTTTGTTAAAAGAAAAGTTGGAAAGCAGGTCTCAAAGGTTAAAAGCAAATGGCAAATCCAAGCCTCTGTGAAAATGGCTTGCCAAAGATGTCTTAATTATTCATTTTAAAGCTAAATTTGTACACAAATGTAATTAATTTTAATTATTTTTTTTAAGGAACTTGTCAGAGAGCTAATGACATAATTTATAAATACTAATGCAGAACATAAAATTGCCTTAGAAGTCAAATATGTGTCTAGAAGAGAACTAGAAATGCATGCTGATGTGGCAGGGTCAGACATTAGCTTGCTTACTTCTAAAAACCTCAGTTTTAGTGATGATGAAACCTTCTATTCTAAGTGGATTTATTTATTCATGAGATGGTCAGAGAAACAAAGGATTTTCCAAATGGGTTTTGTAGCTCCTAGAAAATGAGATGCAAGTAAGCAAAAGGGAGGGATATTTTGGAAGTTCTACATTACCATTATTCTATGCCCATGGAATAGATGCCTCTGTGACCTGAGATTCAGAGTGAAGCCTTTCCAGGATTTTGGGCTGATTTTCTTTGGGAATGTGGGAGAGTAGGAGTTTCTGGGGTTTATTTTCTGGTGTTCCTGATGAAGAAGACTCATATAAAAAGAAAAATGATTCAAAGGGGTCTTCAAACTGAGAGGATTCAAATTTCCCATATGGCAGCAAGCTGCCCTAATCTGCTTGGTACTCCCCATCTGTCTCATCAAAGTTGGTTGACTGAGCAGCCAGGAAGGTACAGAGTCCTGAGAACAGCAAGAAGACACTTGATTCTTCAGATGAGTGTTTAAGATATTTTCTGTTCCTCATGCAATTGCAATTTCTGCTTTTCCTCTAATGACTTTAGGATAGAAGTTGCCCAGTTAGTCCCAGAAGTAAGGACAAGATATTTTCCAATAGGAAAGAGAATTGCAATTTCTTGCCTTTTCTTCATCCAGATGAAGGACTAGTTGAGGGGTAAGAAATAGTTTAGGCAAGCCAGACACCCACAAATACAGGAGCCCTGATGGCATGCATCCTGAGTCCTGAGGAAGCTGACAGGTGTCATGGCTAAGACACTCTCCATCATCTTTGCAATGGCTCAGAGAACAGGATGGTGCCTGAGGACTGCAGGAAAGTCAACGTCACTCCAGTCTTCAAAATGGACAAGAAGGAGGACTCAGGTAATTACAGGCTAGTCAACCTCACCTCTACCCCTGGAAGGGTGATGGAACAGCTCATTCTGGAGGTCATCTCTACATGTGTGGAGAAAAAGAAGGTTATCTGGAGTGGTCAGCATGGATTTACAGAGAGGAAATCATGATTGACCAATCTGATAACCTTCTAGCATAGTGTGACCAGCTGGGCAGATGAGAGGAAGGAAGTGAATGTTGTCTATCTCAAAGCTTGATGCTGTCTGTCATAACATCCTAATAGGGAAGAAGCTTAAGAAGTGTGGGTTAGATGAGTGAACAGCAGACTGAGAACTTTCTCAGTGGGCACTCCCAGAGGGTTTCAATCAGTGGTGCAGAGTCTACTTGAAGGCCTGTGGCCAGTGGTGTTCCCCAAGGGTCAATACTGGGTCCAGTCTTATTCAACACCTTCATCAAAGACCTGGGTGAAGGGATGGAATGTACACACAGTAAGTTTGCTGATGATACAAAACTGGGTGTAGTGGCTGACACACCAAGAGCAGAAAGGACTGCTTTGGATTTTTTCCTCAGTATTGTTAATTCAGTCAGTTACAGACAGACAGTCAGAAACCACTTGGATTCCACATGTCAAAAACAATCATGTGTTGTAGGGTATTCAGACAGCCATAGCACTGAAAACAAAGATTCTGCTATCCACAATGTAGGTGGTTTAAATACCATGCACTAAGAGTGTGTGTCCTTTGTCCATCCACTACTGAGCTTCATAACAGGCTACTAAGTCTTTTGGTCTTTTCCAGTTGTGTGGTAGTTTGTTCTGTGAATCCTCAATGCCTTCATTGACCTCAGCAGCAGAGATCATGAATGAC
Source organism: Tricholaema leucomelas (assembly GCA_013400475.1). Lineage (NCBI taxonomy): Eukaryota > Metazoa > Chordata > Aves > Piciformes > Lybiidae > Tricholaema lacrymosa > Tricholaema leucomelas. The sequence continues at coordinate 277,880 of WAAF01010893.1, forward strand.
TGTGATAAGCTTAGGGACAGAGTGTTCTCTGATGCTATCATTTGTGGGACAGGGAAGTAAGGAAATATTTGTAAGAATGTTTGTCCACAACAGTGCTTTGTTGATTTGCAGAATATTTTTGTGAGTGGCTTTAACACTGACTGTCATTTATTTCCAGAAAAAGGAAACAAATATTTCTTCAAGTTTTCTAAATGAATTCATTAAAGAACTCATGTCATGAGACTCAGAATAGGCAATCATATAAGCAGGAAAAAACACCATGTAGCTAGATGAAATCACAGTCTCACAGTATTACCAAGGTTGAAAGAGACCTCATAGATCATCAAGTCCAACCTGTTACCACAGAGCTCAAGGCTAGACCATGGCACCAAGTGCCACGTCCAATCTTGCCTTGAACAGCTCCAGGGACGGCGACTCCACCACCTCCCTGGGCAGCCCATTCCAGTAGCCAATGACTCTCTCAGTGAAGAACTTTCTCCTTACCTCAAGCCTATATTTCCCCTGGCACAGCTTGAGGCTGTGTCCTCTTGTTCTGGTGCTGGCCGCCTGACAGAAGAGAGCAACCTCCTCCTGGCTACAACCACCCCTTAAGTAGTTGTAGACAGCAATAAGGTCTCCCCTGAGCCTCCTCTTCTCCAGGCTAAACAATCCCAGCTCCCTCAGCCTCTCCTCGTAGGGCTGTGCTCGAGGCCTCTCACCAGCCTTGTTGCCCTTCTCTGGACACGTTCAAGCATCTCAATGTCCCTCTTGAACTGGGGGGCCCAGAACTGGACACAGTACTCGAGGTGTGGTCTAACCAGTGCAGAGTACAGGGGCAGAATGACCTCCCTGCTCCTGCTGGCCACACCATTCCTGATGCAGGCCAGTGTAGGCAATAATGCTATTGGGTTTTTTAATATCATGGAATTATATGCAGAGCTATAACTAAATTCTTAATGCCAGCCAGTCATTCAAAATAAACATTTTAAATGACCCAAAAAAAAAGTGCGTCTTGATCCATGTAAAGATTATTACTGTTCATTCTTCTCCCAGACAACCAGCAATAGAACAAGGGGACACAGTCTCAAGTTGTGCCGGGGGGAGGTCTAGGCTGGATGTTAGGAAGAAGTTGTTGCCAGAGAGAGTGATTGCCATTGGAATGGGCTGCCCAGGGAGGTGGTGGAGTCGCCATTCCTGGAAGTGTTCAAGAAAAGCCTGACTGAGGCACTTAGTGCCATGGTCTAGTTGATTGGCCAGGGCTGGGTGCTAGGTTAGACTGGATCATCTTGGAGGTCTTTTCCAACCTGGTTGATTCTATTGCATTGCATAACCTCACTGTAAATGGATTTAGACACAAGAATAAATTTAATTTCAAAATCCCTGTCTTCATATAGCTATCTCAGGCCAAGTGGGTTAGGTTTTTTTATGAGTGAAAGACTTATGCATCACCTTTGCTCAAACCACCGTCTTTCCATTTGCAAACCACATCAATCCAGACAGCTAAGATTTTTTTTCCCCATATTTTGCTTTTGTGTACTAATGAATAAAGGATTCATCCAACTCTAGTGTTCACAAGTTAAATGCAATTATCATTATATCTTTAGGTATGTATTAGCTACATACATTTTCCTCGTGATCTGATCTCTGTTTTCAGCTCTCACTTTTTCTCTGCTAACGATTCTCTGAATGTGACTATAAGTGCACTCTGTTTACCTCACCATAAAGAAGGAAAATTACTGTACTATTATTGAAAGCTTCACCCTCCTGAGGGCATAGTAGGATCAGTTCCCATTTACTGAGTCCTAAATACCTTTTAGTGGCTTTTAGATTGAGAAAGGGTTCTAAAACGAAAATGCTTCAATGGAAAGCAGGTATGTTCAAAGAACAGCATCCATTGAAACATTTTCCTCCTTCCTGAAAGGCAAATGTTCATCATTGACAAAGTTAAACCCTTAAGTTCTTGGCCTTTTTTAATCACTAGCTCATATATAGCCAGATGAATAACACATGCTTCAGAGCAAGGACACTTATCATTGTAAACAGAAGTCAGCTGGTGAATGGACAACTCTCCCATAGTCTTTGAGGTGTTACCAATTCACACACTAGGTACTCCAAATCTGCTACTACTAACAACCTGTGATCAGTCATAACAGCAGTCTTTCAGACATTGTTCTCAAAATCTTTATCCCTCAGATTAAGACTCACAAACTGTCTAAGGGGACTTTTTAGGCTATCAGGGAGTGACAGTAAGTCACTGAGTAAGGCATTCGACTCTGTCCCACATGACATCCTGGTCACCAAACTGGAAAAGCACAAACTGGATGGGTGGAGCACTCACTGGATAAGGAATTGGCTGGATGGTCGCATGCAGANGCCCATACCTGGAAGTGTTTAAGGTTAGACTGGATGAGGCTGTGGGCAGCCTGATCTAGGGTAGGGTGTCCCTGGGCATGGCAGGGGGGTTTGGAACTAGATGATCCTTGTGGTCCCTTCCAACCCTGACTGATTCTGTGGTCCTAAGTTGGGCGGTGAGTCTTGCACTTGTCCTGTCTCACCTTTGTTGACTCATGGAATTGTGATGGTTTGGGTGTCCCCTGCCCNCTGAGTCCCCAGGAGGGGCTCTCAACCACCCCTCACCTTCCCCCTACCCCTCTCAACCTTACCCCAGTCCTAAGGAAGAATGGAGGTTCGGCCAAAAGGGTTAAAAGCAAGGTGAAGCAGCCAAGCAAAAGAAGGGTGAGGTTAGAAAGCAAGATGGAGTCCAGCCAGCAGCCTCAGCTTCTCCCCAGCAGGCAAAGCTCCCCAGCGAAGAGAAGAAGCAAGTGACCTAATCTTTGTTTTGCCTTTCTTCTTTACACATCCCAGCAAGACTGTGAGGGAAGTAGACCTCACCATTGTTTTCATTTTACAGCCTATCATCTAGTTCTTCTCACCAAAACATGCTAGCTAGGCTCAAACTAGCACAGGAATCCTAGTAAATCCCTTCTTCAGTCAAAGAGCAAAAGGATTAAGTTCATGGACACGTAGTTGGGAAGACTGTGGAAGCTACTTAATTTTGTTTCTTTATCTGCTTGCCTATCCACGGGAGATGGCCTCTCATCTTTAAAATCTTCACGAATTCTTTGTCTCTTGTTACTGGGACACCACATGAAACTTCTTATTACATTAGCTGCCTCCTTTCCCTTGTGGCCTGTATTGCAGCATATTTTTTTCACACAATAAAGACGTTGCAGCATTAATGTTTACCATTTGCCAAATGCTTAACGTCATCACCAATACACTTATGCTTATTCCTTGTGTTGGAAAAGCTCGCAGATAAATTACTTTAGAAATGGATTAAACTGACATTTATCTGAAAGGCAGAAGAACAGGGAAGTGTTAACTAAAAGAAAAATTAACAAACAGTTTTGCTGTCACGTTTTGTAGAACTGCCTTTTCAATCCAATTTTAAAGCAACAGTTATGCCAGCTGTCCCAGATTTGACATTGATGTTTCATTTCATATTGCATCCCTTTTGTTTGGAAAGACATCCTGAACAAAGTGATTTAGTAGCTGTCTCTTTCTCAGCTTAAGTTCACGTCCCTTGTTCTTGGATTTGGCATTTGCTCAACTATCCTTGTAACAATTACCCTTCACTTTGTAGCTCTGTATACTAAAAAAAAAAATATAAGGCAAAACTACTGATCTATAATATTATTTTCAACTGTAGAGCTCTCCTTTATGTTGAATTTGCCAGCAGTTGCCTTAACTGCTGCCGGCAGTTTGCAGGGTCTGAAACTGGCTAATGATGATGTTGCATCTGACGGACAGCAGTTGTAACCTTGCAGCTGACGACAACATCAGTTTATTGTGGGGTAATAATGTAGCTTGTTGGAGTAAGAAGACATTTTATGTCAGGCTTCAAGCTGTATCCTACTGTCAGCAGAGCTGATGTTGCAGCTAAACAAACTCCATGCTGGTAAAACAGATTATTATGAGTTTGGTTACTGGTAACAAATCTGCCAAACATATCCGCCAAATATTCGATAGCTTCATTATTTTTATCCAAACATTTTAAGGTTCTCAGTTGTGCGTTTAGCTTGCAGATAATGCTAACATTGTTCAGATCTAGCACAGTGAAATCAGTGTCTTGGGAGCCATATTCAGGCTGAAATGTTTTGATTAGGATAAAAATAGGGCTATTTTTCCCCACGTGGACTTTTCTTCCAGTATGTATAAACCCTCTTGGGACAGAGTCAGTAATGAATCCTCTACTGTACAAGTAGAATCGCAGAATCGCAGAATCGTAGAATCATAGAATCAACCAGGCTGGAAGGGACCTCCAAGATCATCCAGTCCAACCTAGCACCCAGCCCTAGACAATCAACTAGACCATGGCACTAAGTGCCTCAGCCAATCTTGTCTTGAACACCTCCAGGGACGGTGACTCCACCACCTCCCTGGGCAGCCCATTCCAATGCCAATCACTCCCTCTGGCAACAACTTCCTCCTAACATCCAGCCTATACTTCCCTTGGCACAATTTGAGACTGTGTCCCCTTGTTCTGTTGCTGCTTGCCTGGAAGAAAAGACCAACCCCCACCTGGCTACAGCCTCCCTTCAGGTAGTTGTAGACAGCAATGAGGTCACCCCTGAGCCTCCTCTTCTCCAGGCTAAATGCTCCCAGCTCCTTCAGCTTCTCCTCACAGGGCTGTGTTCCAGGCCCCTCACCAGCTTCACCACCCTTCTCTGGACACATTCCAGTATCTCAATATCTCTCTTGAGTTGAGGAGCCCAGAACTGGACACAGGACTCAAGGTGTGGCCTGACCAGTGTAGAGTACAGGGGCATAATAACCTCCCTTGTCCTACTGGCCACACTGTTCCTGATACAGGCCAGGATGCCATTGGCTCTCTTGGCCACCTGGGCACACTGATGGCTCATCTTCAGCCTACTATCTGGCCTGTGTGGCCAGCGTGACATGGTGCTGAGACTGCACGACATCTGCCTTCTGCACCTGAAGGTCCTGCTTGGAATTCCTGCACATATATACAGATTGTCCAGAAGAAGCCAGGAGATAAGGTCAGAGATTGTCTGTGTCCTTTCCCCAGAAGCCAGGAAGATTCAAGTCTTAATGTCCAACAAGACAGAGTCCCCTGAAAGCATTTGGGCACTGTCTAGACTGTGGCCAGCCCCCACAAGTGAGTAATAAAAATTTGTGAGTAAATGCTTAAATGCCTCTTTGTAATTCTCTACTGCCTTCTGCCATAGAGCAGAGAGAGCTTGAGCCCATCTACTGGGCAAGTGGCATATTGACCATGGAACCTCCTCTTCCAGTTCAATTAATGTTTGTATATTTTGCTGGTTATTACTAGATCTGGATATTATCCATAGAATGTTTCCACAACCGTGTAAGAACCAAAATAGTATTAAAATGAGTGGTCAGGGGTGGTGAGAGTTCTGAGTAGCAACATTAATAAACAATATTAATTTTGGAAAATATCATCTCGCGTCGATTAATTTCCCCTCCACAACAGTGATCCGAATCTCCTTCGCTGCCTCTTCAGGTGCCGTGGTGCAAGGTCACATAATGAAAGCCTGTCACTTAAAGCAGTGCTATTTTTCCAAACACAAACCACACTTACCCATAGCAATCACATCTGATTGCTTTAGAAACATGTTCTAAATATGATTGGGTTTTCTTTATATCGACTCTCCAAATTCCATACTAATTCATGACAACCTGACTTGTTTAGAGGTGTTTCCTTATGATTTCGTTGATATCACCCTGTAATTGTCTCATTTGAAAAAAAATAACAGAAGTCCCTTGAGCAAAGTGGGAAAAGAAAAAACCTGTCAACAGCCACCATCTGTCATTTATATATTGTTCTGTGTTCAGTTATGGAAATGCTCACTTTGCCTGCTTAACTGGCAATTGTCTGACATGAAGTACCACAAATTTATTTGGTTTATTTAAAAGCTGCATGCTGTGCTCTCTGATGTCCTCAAACTCAGAACTGGTGGTTATGTTGGTGTATAATGCCAGGCTCATTACAGTTTCCCAAATGAGGATCTTATAATTGCTAGCTAAAATCCCATGAATTGAATTAGCTCATTTTGGAAAACAAAAACCTTACCAGATGTGCTTAAAGTGAACATTCTTCAAACCTGATTACCTTTAATAAAGTGAGGCTTTGCTTTCATCATTGATTCTTTTGTGATATTTATTTATGATCTTCCATTATCCTATCAGTTTAGCAAATTGACAGGTATGGCAGAAAAATGAAAGCATTACAGCTTTACTAAACTTCTAAATGACTTCACACTACCTAGTCTAGTTCTTTTGTTTATATGCAAATACATATTAAACAAAAAAAGCAAAAGAGAGAGACTGGTAACTCAAATACACCCAACAAACAATGACCTGAAGTACCTGGTGCATTAGCTTCTATGAACTGATTGTCAGCGTATCATAGAATCATGGAATCATGGAATCAACCAGGTTGGAAGAGACCTCCAAGATCATCCAGTCCAACCTAGCACCCAGCCCTGTCCAATCAACTAGACCATGGCACTAAGTGCCTCAGCCAGGCTTTTCTTGAACACCTCCAGGCATGGTGACTCCACCACCTCCCTGGGCAGCCCATTCCAATGCCAATCACTCTCTCTGGCAACAACTTCCTCCTAACATCCAGCCTAGACCTCCTCCAGCACAACTTGAGACTGTGTCCCCTTGTTCTGTTGCTGGTTGCCTGGCAGAAGAGACCAACCNCTGCTCTCCAGCCACTCTGTCCCCAGCCTGTAGTGCTGCTTGGGGTTGTTGTGGCCAAAGTCAGAAGCAACTGCATGTGCTTATCTAGCTGATGCTAGACAGGGACTTCTCTGAAAATCTTTTAGTCTAGGTTTCAGTTTCCTTGTGTTAACTAATTTTGAAAGCAACATGGATCATTTTGTGACAAGACTGGGTAAAGATATTTACATAGTAGACATAGAACCATAGAATCAACCAGGTTGGAAGAGACCTCCGAGATCATCCAATCCAACCTAGCACCCAGCCCTATCCAGTCAACTAGACCATGTGTGTCCATTTGTATCTCATATTCTGAGTTGAGTAATCAGATAGTGAATGAGTCACACAAGTCGCTCTTCATTTCAGTGAGCTAAACAGATTGATCTCTTCCACTCTTTTGTTAGACAATGTGTTCTAATTATTTGGCTAGCTTTTATCTGAATGATCATCCGTTTATCATTCTCCTTGTTGTTTTATACAAAATTAATCTAACACTAGCTGTTATGTGAAAGGTAAGCACACAGACAAGATGCCCCTTTATTCTGCTTCATTCTCTCCATTTAGAGAGCCTTTTTAACATACTATTGCCCAGCAACGCATGCTCAGCTACTGAATGATCCGAAAGATCTTTTGCAACCTAAATGAATGTATGATTCTATGATTCTAAGTCCTTTTTAGGAGTTATCAATTGTCTGAACAGACATTTCCAGTCTACAAATAGAGCCCTCCTGTTTCTAGACATATAACTTCATTTTTGGCTATATTCAAACACTTGACTAGTTTACATCCAACTTGCTGAATCATCCAAGATGTTCTGTAACTTTGGCCTATTTTTGTCTGTATTTTGTACTTCATTTGTCTTCGTGCTGGTTTTAGAATTGATCAATGCATCTTAATTTTTCTCCAGGCTTTTAATAGGAATGTTAAATGCCAGAAAGTCCAGGATTACTCCCTGTAAGATCTGGCTGCATTATATTCCTTAAGTTTTTTACTCCATTAAGAAACTACCAGTCAATTCTTAACATTATATTTAATTTCTGCAAAATATTGTTTTGGAGGCATTCCATGACCAATATATTGTGAATTACTAGGTTGAAATTCATCGTATCAACTGTATGTAATTTTATCAAACAAATTTCTAATTTAAGCTTTTAATCTCTGTTGGATTGATTGCACCATTTTTTTCTTAAACATGCTACTTGATTTCATCTTGGTTGCTTAAAAAGACATAGAATCAATCAGGTTGGAAGAGACCTCCAAGTACATCCAGACCAACCTAGCACCCAGCCCTAGACAATCAGCTAGATCTTGGCACTAAGTGCCTCAGCCAGGCTTTTTTGAACACCTTCAGGGACAGCAACTCCACCACCTCCCTGGGCAGCCCATTCCAATGCCAATCACTCTCTCTGGCAAGAACTTCCTCCTAACATCCAGCCTATACTTCCCCCAGCACAACTTGAGACTGTGTCCCTTTGTTCTGTTGTTGGTTGCCTGGCAGAAGAGACCAACATCTATATGAAACAGATATGCTTATTCTGCTCTCTTAATACTGACACAGCCAAATGCTACCTGTTTTAAAGCAGACTGTACAGCCAACTGTTCGGAAACAGTTACAATGTAAAAGCCTGAAAAGTTCTTCATCTTCAGCAATGAGCAGTCCCCTAGAAGACAAAATTTGCAACTGAAACGAAAATGAATATCAAGATTTTATTACTGCTATTGTTATGAAACCCTGAAGCACTTGCAATTGCTTCTACATAATAAGCAGAGTTTGAAAGAGGGATTTTAATGAGAACTTTTAACTCAAGTTTTCAAGTATTCACATTCTTTGATCCATTCATTGTGCTTTCTAGTATTAAAAGGGATTATTTCATGCTTGCTTAAATCACCCTACTTTTTTTGCTATTTGGCATGCCATGGATATAATATTTATCCCAAAGTGGCCTATTTTAAATACACATCTCAATTGCTCATTTTTTGTAGGTTATAGGCTCATAAACCAGAGAGATCCCATCCTAACTGAGGGATTCATTGTCTATTCTTTGCAGCTCCAAATTTTACAGTTAAATCTGGGAAAATTTCAGATCTCAATAATTTCATTCTGGACCCCTGTTGTGATGGTTTGGGTGTTACCAAACCCCACACACACACTTTGTAAATCACCCAGACTAGACTCCACCGGCTCTGGAAATTGAATGAGTCTTATATATTTACTGCTTAGCAGAATACACAAGCAGATATTTACAATATATATACAGTTATAGACAGCAATATACAAGTTTAAAGATAATACAGAAACACAACAGCCCTCCCAGAAATCTGAGTCCCCAGGAGTGGCTCTCAACCACCCTTCCACCTTCTCCCACCCCTCAACATTACCCCAGACATTGACTTGTGTCCCGAGGAAGAATGAAGGTTCGGCCAGGGGTGTTAGGAAGCAAGTGGATTAATCAGAGAGATGGAAGGTCAGATTAGAGAGAAACGCAGCCCAGAGCCCAGGCTGTGCCCAAATGCCTTATCTATGTTTTTACTCTTGTTCTTATACAGCTCGGCGAGCCTATGAGTGAAGTAGACATCACCATTGTTTGCCTTTCACAGCCTGTAATCTAGTTCTTCTCACCTAACCATTCCAGTAAGCTTCAAACTAGCATGCCTGGATAACTCAGAAAAGCTGGTCACAATGACCATTTTCTGTCTCACTCCAAAATATCATCGTTGTTCTTATCTTGAAGACAGATAAAAGACTGGCATTTCAAAGAGAAAAATCTATGGATCAGAAACTAAACCAGACAAGAAACAAAAAAAGATTGGATCAACATGCATTGACAGGTGATGTTATTCTGACACTTTCTGAAGTGAAAATTTTCAGAGGTTTTGGTCCATGATTTTTTTGTTTGACATTTCAATGCCCACCTCTTGTTCAGGATAAGAGGAAATGAAGAGTGAAATAATCCGGGCTAAGACAAGAAAGTTTTGCCTTTAGTTATGGACACTACTTCATTGCCTACTGCAATTCATAGAATCAATCATAGAATCAACCAGGTCAGAAAAAACCTCCAAGATCATCCAGTCTAAACTATCACCCAGCCTTGTCCAGTCAACTAGACCATGGCACTAAGTGCCTCAGCCAGGCTTTTCTTGAACATCTCCAGGGACAGTGACTCCACCACCTCCCTGGGCAGCCCATTCCAAGGCCAATCACTCTCTCTGGCAACAACTTCCTCCTAACATCCAGCCTAGATCTCCCCCAGTGGAACTTGAGGCTGTGTCCCCTTGTGCTGTTGCTGCTTGCCTGGCAGAAGAGACCAACCCCCACCTGGCTACAGCCTCCTTTCAGGTAGTTGTAGACAGCAGTGAGGTCACTCCTGAGCCTCCTCTTCTCCAGGCTAAACAACCTCATCTCCCTCAGCCTCTCCTCACAGGGCTGTGTTCCAGGCCTCTCACCAGCATCGTCACCCTTCTCTGGACACATTCCAGTATCTCAACATCTCTCTTGAATTGAGGAACCCAAACCATACATATTCATACATATTTTCAATTCATTTTCCATACATATTTCCAAGTTATTAATCCTCCAAGTTATTATTTTCCCTTTTTGTAAAGAAAGCTTTTATAAGTTTGTCCAGAATAAACTATTTTGTCAATTTGTATAAATTTATTTGGTTTTTAAAACAGAGGAGTTTAATTCCAGATTAGGACATTGGTATATTCATACCTGAGGGGGTGCATGTGAACTGTTGGTCTGAACTCTGTGATAGTACTTAGGTATTCAATGGAGAATTGTTCAATATAATCTAGAGATTAGTCATCTACCCAGAAAGCAGGATTCTGTTTTCATGCAGGTTTTGACTGATTTCCAGCTACCAGTCCCAAAAGATGTGTATATCCTGTATGTCCTGGATCATATTTCCTAGCCCTACTTTTAAGTCTCAACAATTCTAATGCCTTAGATATTGCTAGACTCTACTTACTGAAACACCAGAGCACACATGTATGTAATTCTATGTAGATATCTAAACTGTGCTGTCCTGACTGACAACCTCTGAACTCACCCTTTCTGTTGAGTAACCAGGATTCAGAATCCATCCCTGAAACTCAGGTTCTGGATCACATGCAATGCAGTGTGCCATATTTTTGCTGCTCTCTAAGCCAATCGTGGAGCTGGGGACAGTTTGCTCTAGGGAACAAACTATATGCAAGTTTGTTTCATCTTACACAGTTTTTCAACCCTATCCCAATGGAATTTATGCTGCAAAGCATTGAATTATTCCCTGATGCCTCCTCAGGTTGCAGATAAATATCCTCAGACATTCAAAGTAAGGCTTGATGGGGCTCTGAGAAACCTGATCTAGTTGGGGATGTCTCTGCTTCCTGCAGGTGGGTTGGACTAGAGCTCTAGAAGTCTCTTCCAACCTAGTGCATTCTATGATTCTGTACTCTAAAACACTACTGTGACAGTCAAGTGAGGCTTAAAGGAGATCCTGCTGTGCATTGAGGGCACAAGGACTGAGGTTCAGTTGCCTAATTCTAAATATCAAGTATTATTTTATGTGTTAAAAGCCATTGCAACTTACCTTCAGCTGCTGCTCCAGAAAGATATTGGTTTCCAGTAATATTTGTGCCAGCTCTGTGCAGACAGACACACTGGGCATGTAAGTCATCAATTTCTTGTACTAATAATACAAATATAAGTTTTATGATGTGGCTCATTACAATAATGATAATATTGGTGTGCTTTCTTTTAAGTTTTCCCAGTCCTTACATTGCACGAATTGAGGAAAAATTAATATTTCAAAAGCAAGAGGAAAGTTCTGCATTTATGTTTGCAAGGAACAAGAAGGCAATGTCAGCCAAGCACATTCTAGATCCTAAGGCTCAGGAAGCAAATAAGTAGAATCCCACATTCAGTAAAGATTCCTCACATAATTTTTTACTTTTTCATTCTTTTAAAAATGTTGGCCAAAGGTACACATGGGATTGCTGTTATTTGTCTGTACTTACACTTGATGATATTATGGAATCACAGGATGTCAGGGGTTGGAAGGGACCTTGAAAGATCAGCCAGCCTAACCTCTCTGCCAGAGCGGGATCACCTATGCCAGATCACACTGGAACACTTCCAAGTGGCTCCTGAATATCTTCAGAGAGGGAAACTCCAGAACCTACCTGGGCAGCCCATTCCAGTGTTCTGAAGGGAGTAAATTATTTTCCTAGGAAAAGAAGATAACCATCAGTGCCATGTGGGAAAAAATAACTAACAAGTTGTGGAAAGGCTGCAAAGAAAGATAGACTATTTTAGGACATGGAATCTGGAACAGCTTTGGCTGGTGAAGCACCATCTGACATCAGTGGTCCTCTATGTGAGACAAAAAGTCACTTGTAAACAAACTTTGAGACATTAGCGATGACATTTGAGAAATGAAATCCGAAAACCTGTCCTGGTAAAACCAAAAGAGAGTAAACGATTCCCAGTGAGTCAGAAAAGAATTCAGAGTTCTAAAGAAATGACTCAGAAACTAAATATACTGAGTAGGCTAAAGGCATGAAAAAAATAACCTTAACAGAATGAAGCTTCAGGAAACTCAACCTGATTCAGTCAGTGGCTAATGTGATCAAAATCTCTGACCCACTTCATATTTTGATCACTTTGAGAGAAGTCAAATTGAATAATCTGTTTCCTAGAAATAGGCATTCAGTGTTTCATGAGAAAATGAAGAGATACAATTGAGGAAAGGGGAAATAAATAATCAGAGGGGCAGATAAAGAATAATCACCAAGAATCACCAAGAAGGAACAGTGTGGCCAGTAGGACAAAGGAGGTTATTCTTCCCCTGTTATTCTTCAGCACTGGTCAGGCCACACCTTGAGTCCTGTGTCCAGTTCTGGGCTCCTCAATTCAAGAGAGATGTTGAGATACTGAAACGTGTCCAGAGAAGGGCAACAAAGCTGCTAAGGAGCCTGGAACACAGCCCTGTGTGAAGAGACCGAGGGAGCTGGGAGTGTTTAGCCTGGAGAAGAGGAAGCTCAGGGGTGACCTCATTGCTGTCTACAACTACCTGAAGGAAGGCTGTAGCCAGGTGGGGGTTGGTATCTATTCCCAGGCAAGCAGCAACAGCACAAGGGGACACAGTCTCAAGTTGTGCCGGGGGAAGTATAGGCTGGATGTTAGGGGGAAGTTGTTGCCAGAGAGAGTGATTGGCATTGGAATGGGCTGCCCAGGGAGGTGGTGGAGTCGCTGTCCCTGGAGGCGTTCAAGAGAAGATCAGATGAGGCACTTAGTGCCATGGTCTAGTTGACTGGCTAGGGCTGGGTGCTAGGTTGGACTGGATGATCTTGGAGGTCTCTTCCAACCTGGTTAGTTCTATGATTCTATGATTCTAAGTGATAGAAGTTGCATTGTTCCCGCACTGGACAGAGCTTGAAGCTTTATTCCTCTGAGCTTAGATACCCATGCCCTTGCTTTGTCATTGTGATAATTTCCAGGTGCTCTGCTAATTATGATATGCATACATATAATTACATCAGGCATGACAGTACTAGTAAAAAAATGTCCTTCACCATTCCTGAATACTGAGACTATGGTTTTGATACTTATAAACATTTAAAAGCTATACATAAGCATTTAGGGCATAATTCACCACTCTTTGCCTCTACTTTAGTCATTAACAGCTACAAAAACTGCACATAAAATGGAATTTAACTCTAAATAGAAAGCAGTTTATATCACTCTTCTCTGTTCTAAATTACACTACCAGCCTGGGGAGATTTGCAAGCTCAAAATAGTCTTGCAAAAGAATAGTGATCATACTGGGCATGATACAACATGCAAGCTGCATTCTTTGTCTTTTCTTTTCCTAACATGGAGGTCTGTGGCGAAGTATTTTTACATTCCACCTGGCGACCGGTGACAAGTGGTGTTCCTCAGGGGTCAGTGCTGGGACCAGTGCTCTTTAACATCTTTGTCAGTGATATGGACAGAGGAATTGAGTGCACCCTCAGCAAGTTTGCAGATGACACCAAGCTGTGTGGCGCAGCTGACTTGCTGGAGGGCAGGGATGCCATCCAGAGGGACCTGGACAGGCTGGAGAGGTGGGCCCAGGCCAACCTCATGACGTTTAACAAGGCCAAGTGTAAGGTCCTGCACCTGGGTCGGTGCAATCCCAGGCACAGATACAGGCTGGGTGATGAATGGCTGGAGAGCAGCCCTGAGGAGAAGGACCTGGGGGTCTGGGTCGACGAGAAGCTCAACATGAGCCGGCAGTGTGCACATGCAGCCCAGACAGCCAACCGAGTGCTGGGCTGCATCAAGAGAAGTGTGGCCAGCAGGGCAAGGGAGGTGATTCTCCCCCTTTACTCTGCTCTCGTCAGACCCCACCTGGAGTACTGTGTGCAGTTCTGGAGCCCCCAATACAAGAAGGACATGGAACTGCTGGAGCGGGTCCAAAGGAGAGCCACGAAGATGATCAGAGGGCTGGAGCACCTCTGCTATGAGGACAGGCTGAGAGAGTTGGGGCTCTTCAGCCTGGAGAGGAGAAGGCTTCGAGGAGACCTTATAGTGGCTTTCCAGTATCTGAAGGGAGCCTACAGGAAAGCTGGGGAGGGACTATTTACACGGTCTAGTAATGTTAGGACGAGGGGGAATGGGTTTAAGCTGGAAGAGGGGAGATTTAGACTGGATGTTAGGAGGAAGTTCTTTACAGTGAGGGTGGTAAGGCACTGGAACGGGTTGCCCAGGGAGGTTGTGGATGCTTCCTCCCTGGAGGCGTTTAAAGCCAGGCTGGATGAGGCCTTGAGCAGCCTGCTCTAGTGGGAGGTGTCCCTGCCTGTGGCAGGGGGTTGGAGCTGGATGATCCTTGAGGTCCCTTCCAACCTAAACCATTCTGTGATTCTAAGTAATAAAGTAATTCCTCATGCTAAATGTATAGAAGTGGAAGAGAAGGGAAATGTAGCTTGCTCTAATTGTTAGGTCTACAGTGGTGTGTACAAAGGGTGTGTGCAATAAATAGAGGTGGAAGGAAGAGAATTAAGCAGTGGTGCCTGGGCTCATTATGCATATTTTCATTTGTATGGAGAATAAGAACAGAGGAACAGAATGGAAATGTAAAGGGCATGGAGCATACATGAAAGCATCAGCTGAAGTGAGTAATATACAACATAATAGAAAAGAAGCTATATTTGGAGACAATCAAACAGACAACTTTGCAGCACTTATCCAAGAGCTGATTCCTGTTGTGCCCAAACAAGAGGTTCTAAATAATTCAATGTTATTGCTTCCATCCTTGCCACAGAGAGTAACAAAACATGTAAAAGGGGGAAAAAAAGTTTAATTAGTTTTTTTTTGCCAGTTTTATGTTCTGATTAAAAATAGCAGTAGAATGTCTCAAATTTGCATACAGATAATTTTTTTTCTCTGAGGATAATGCATATCACTGCACTTATATACTTACTTTGAAAAATATTATGAAGTTAAACCAGCACAAGGGGACACAGTCTCAAGTCGTGCTGTGGGAAGTATAGGCTGGATGTTAGGGGGAAGTTGTTGCCAGAGAGAGAGATTGCCATTGGAATGGGCTGCCCAGGGAGGTGGTGGAGTTGCCGTCCCTGGAGGTGTTTGAGAAAAGACTGGATGAGGCATTTAATGCCATGGTCTAGTTGACTGGATAGGGCTGGGTGCTAGGTTGGACTGGATGATCTTGGAGGTCTCTTCCAACCTGGCTGATTCTATGATTCTATGACATCTGTTTTGTACCTACTGCAAGATTCATCCAAAAACTGTGGAGAAATAGGCATATTATGGCACATTTTCTCCAACCAGTGATAAATGTCTCCCCTAATATGAGGTGGATTTTCCCTTAAAAGTGCCTATTATCATTCCACCATGAAGAGGGTTCAAATGACAGTCTGTATTTGATCATCTGAGTTCCATCTTGTGTCATTTATTTTACCTGATGGTACTTCCTTTTCTGCACCGTATTTCTAAATCTTAGGATGACTAACATTAGGAAGATCATGGTGTCAAAAAGTATATACTCTTCAGGAAGAAATTCAGGTGGTAACTGTAGCAAAAGTATATGAAAACTGATGAACATTCTTTTTTAGCTTCACATTTTAGAAGCAATTATTTTGTAAGAGGTAGTTACATGAGTTAAATTATTAAGATACCTCCTGAGTTTGTCATGCCTTCCATCACTGATCCTTAGAGCTAACATTAGTGATAATAACAGATAATGGCAATAACACTTAGTAATTAATGGTGACCTCTTTTCTGGAGATCAAATATAAATTAAGCTTCCCACTCTTCTTGTGAAGTCATGTACCCATTTACACCAATGGCCAATATATTTTATACTCCTATTACCATTTCCCACATTCTTATTTCCCTACTTTTGAATTATGACTCCTTTTTACATCTTCATTTAAATTACATTGTAAGCTTTTAAGGACATAATTTCTTCTTCCTTTAGGTTTTTCATTGGCAAGTCCTGCATTGCAGGACAGTGCCATCATATTAATGACCCTAAGGCCTTACCAAATTATTGTGAGACCGTCAACTGTAGATTATGAATATGAAACAGTTGAGAATTCAGCCAATCCACCCAGATTTTAAAGGATATTTCAAGGTGCAAGTGATTTCTCCTGAATGCTCTTGTTCCACTGTTGGAAGTCATTCTCTCTCACCATTCTCTTCTCCCATCAGCATAGAATAATGAGTTAATGTAGGAATGTGTTAGGTGACAAAATACCTAACTGAAATCACACCTTACTGGAGGGATCATCATTGTCATGCAATTTCAAACTCAGCTGCATGTAGTTATACCAAATTAAGATGATGTAGACTTTCTTTTCACTAGACATATTTGTGTTCTTATCTCAAGACATTTTCTTTCTCGTAGACAGTTGTGGTAGTTTGGGAGTTTCCCACCCTCCCCCCTCTGCCCCCGCCATGAATTCACCAGACTAACTCAGCCAGATGATTCTTCTCCCAGGCAACCAGCAATAGAACAAGGGGACACAGTCTCAAGTTGTGCTGGGGGAAGTATAGGCTGGATGTTAGGAAGAAGTTCTTCCCAGAGAGATTGATTTGCCATTGGAATGGTCTGCCCAGGGAGGTGGTGGAGTTTTCATCCCTGAAGGTGTTCAAGAGAAGACTGGATGGGGCACTTAGTGCCAAGATCTAGTTGATTGGCTAGGGCTGGTTGTTAGGTTGGACTGGATGATCTTGGGGGCCTCTTCCAACCTGGTTGATTCTATGATTCTATGAATTTACAAGTATATATATACATAATATATACAGATATTTACAACTGTATACAATTCGATACAAGTTAAAAGTAATACAGAAATGCAAACCCCCTTCTGAACAATAGAATCACCCAGGAGGGTTTCTCAAACCAACCCTCTTCCTTTTTCCCACCTCCACATCTCCAACAAAATAAACAAAGTAAGCCCCATATAGCTCATGTGATTAATTGCAGACATCAGAAGGTGAGATATCAGAGCTGATAAAAGCTTAGAAGGAAATTACTGGTTTGGGCTACGCAGGTTCAGGCAGAGGTCATTAGTGCAGCAGTAGCAGCCAGACAGAGACTGACTGACTTTATTCATTGTTTCTTGTTTTTATATCTCTCAGCAGAACAAATGAGTGATGTAGACATTTTCTTTTCACAGCCCATGATCTAATTTCTCTCATTAAAATATTCCAGTTAGCCTCAAACCAGCACAACGAGCAATATTCTTTTCCTACGTTATTCCTCAGCTGTCTTAAATGTACTTCCAACAATAATGAAAAAGGAAATTGTGAGCTGTGTCATGAGAACACTAAGAATCTAAGTCTTCCTCATTTGATGAGTAATGGTTCTGGAGGATTTTTGTTCTGACTGGGAAACACACCTTCTGTTAAGATTCTCATTTCTAAATCACATTTCACACTACATGAGGATTTGAACCCCTGAAATATTTTTTTTTGTTTTGAGGGATGTTTCACATTCAAGTCCAAGTTTGAATGGTAAAATATAGTCTTTACCACTCTAATAGGTCTAACCAAATCTAACCATAGGTGCGTGGTTTGCTTTCCTTTTCTCCAGTTGTTGTGGAGGGCCTGTAGGCCCAAAAATAGGCTTATTTTTTACCTTACCTTGCCTGGACACGTTTTTTTTGCCTAAACCAGAGGTAAACACATTAAATGGATAAACAAGCACAAAGGGGGTACAATAGGCCTGGTGCCATAAAGTCTGGCCTGACAAGGCCTAGGTTATATAACCCTAGCCAGGTGGGGGTTGGTCTCTTCTCCAAGGCAACCAGCAACAGGACAAGGGGACACAGCCTCAAGTTGTGCCAGGGGAAGTATAGGCTGGACGTTAGGAGGAAGCTCTTCACAGAGAGGGTGATTGGCATTGGAATGGGCTGCCCAGGGAGGTGGTGGAGTCACCATCCCCGGGGCTGTTCAAGAACAGACTGGATGAGGCACTTAGTGCCATAGTTTAGTTGACTGGATAGGGCTGGGTGCTAGGTTGGATTGGATGATCTTGGAGGTCTCTTCCAACCTGATTGATTCTATTCTATTCTATAATGCAGTTGTAAACACGTTGTGTAAGCCCCCACACGCCCAGCTTGTGTCTGCCTAATGCTAGCCCATGCTCTTTCCATATTTGGAAAAGTCCAGGCCTGTGATTTTGCCTATTATGGTATTGTTTGGCTGACTGCCATAACCTGATTGGTCATTCTGGTGTCCAAAGGGCCATTAATCTCGACCCACAGTTGATAAATAGGGGCACACAGGTAAACAAGGTGCTTCACCAGCATGCTCTGACTCCCTCACTCTGGCTTCACCAGTGTGCTCTGACTATCCTGCTCACTTGCTCACGCTCAGGCCCAGTGCTCAGGACTCCCCGGATCGCTCACATTCAGGCGCTCTCGCTGATTGTTAGATTCAGACTCACCAGCCTCTTGCTTATGCCTACTTGCTTAAGCAGTTATTATGGAGACAGATTCTCCCGTAGCCTCCCAGCCAGCCGTGCACACCTCGCACGCCCGCTGCTTATCATTGCCTGGTAAGCGCCACTGCCGCCGAGTTAACCAGGAAGCAGACTCCACTTGTCTGCATGCGATCAGCCTGCTAGCCAGCGTGAGAACCGTGCTCAGACGGCATCCTACTCCTGCACCTGAGGTCCTGCCAACAGTCCCCGGACAGAGCACCCACAAGAAGCCAGGAGAACAAGGTCAGACACTGTCATCTCCCCAGAATCCAGGAAGATTCTCATTTCCCCTGAAGCCAGGAGGATTCCAGCCTCAAAGTCCACGGGCAAAGCTCCCCTGAAGTTTGGACAATAGTAACAGGCTGTGACGTAGCCAAGGAGGGTGATTATTGATTAATCAGAATTGTGAGTAAATGCTGTAATCATAGAATCATAGAATGGTTTAGGTTGGAAGGGACCTCAAGGATCATCCAGCTCCAACCCCCCGCCATAGGCAGGGACACCTCCCACTAGAGCAGGTTGCTCAAGGCCTCAGGAAGTGGAACAAGGTGTCATCTCACCTTGGATCTCTTAAGTTACAGGCAGAGAGAGCTTTCATGATGTGCAGAACTGCATTTTGCCCCCCTGCAAGACTCCTCTTTGCCCCCCTGCAAGACTCCTCTTTGCCCTGCCATTATGTGTAATGCCTCTGTAATACCCATTGTCTCTGCCATAGAGCAGAAAGAGTTTCAGCCCACTCTGCTGGGGGAACAGCATATAGACTTCAAGTGGCATTAAGCCATGGGGAAACTCCTCTCTCTGTTTATAGTTTGAATTGTTTGCTAGTTATTAATAAGTTGTAGTGTGGTATTAATCCTAGAATGTCTTCATGACCGTGTAGAATCATTTTAATATTAAATACAGTGGTTGGGGGTGGCGAGAGTTCAGAATATTGGATTTAATAAATATGCATTTTTATACATATCATCTCGCACCAATTAGTTTCTCCCCTCCGCCACAATCGGCGTAGGCGGCAGAATCCCCCTCCGCGACACCAGTCTGATATTTAAATGTAGATTCTATATTCTGGGATATCTCATCCATTGTGACATCAAAATACTGTTCATAATGATGAAACTCAACCTGTTAAATATGTATTGGTGACCTTTCTGTGCTGTTCCTTTTGAAAGCTCATCAATGAGGTCAAAAATTTAAGGCTCACCACACAAATGTCACCCATCACTTAGGTTTAGGGGGACAACTTTGGTCAGGAATTAAAAGTATGTTCATTAACAGGTCTGTGCTTCAAAAAGCCACTTTTTTCACTCAGCTAACTGTCCAAAAGATGCACAACTCCTAAATGAAGATCTAAACAGAAGAGAAGGTTTTATTTTAAACAAATCAACATGAATAGAAGCCTGAGTACTCGGTGAACAGTAGTGTGATGCAATTACTACATAGTTGGCATTTCCTCAGTGCTAGCCTTGCACCACTACTTTTTCAGTATTGGCACTAGTGTCATCATTGGTGTTGTACTGAATGTGGGAATAAAGATAATTAGGGGCCATATGTCTAAGAAAGAAACTTTATAAATCAGACTTATCTGCAAATTACTTTGTTGAGTAATCTGTTATGAGTATTCCGTGCTACTTTTGTCCATTTTCTTAACAATTACCCTCAAATATGACTTATTTGCTTGTATTCTCTGTTACCTCTGATGTATTTGCAGAGAACTATATTATAAATAAAAGAAAAACAGTCCAAAATTCTAATCAGCATACCATTGTTCTCTTTATTTTTGGCTACAAACAGTCAATTGAATCAATAATACACTTGCTCAGTGTTTTTCTTTGGAGGGAAAAAAAAAAAGGTCCTTAATTATTTCCAACATTTGAGTTTCATCAAATGAACTTTACTCTTAAATTGTGCAATTTTGGAACGCAGCCATGATATTTTCATATGTTGGTAAAGACTAGCTACAAATACAATAAATGGATAGCTGAATAATAATAGGATTCAACTGATACTTTGCAGATGGGTGTTTGTGACTGGGGAGAGCTGTGATTATTTGTTTCTTACAACCAGGCTTTCCTGCTGATTAGTATTTATTAGCTATAGTATAGTGGTACCAAGATCTTGCATACAGATCTGGATTAACCATGCTACATGAAGAAATGTACTCTAATATCCAACAAACAAAAGGAGTGGACAAAGATAAGGATAATAATGTGAGACTGTAACATTATGTAGATTTCTGATCATAGAATCATAGAATCAGCCAGGTTAGAAGAGATCTCCAAGATCATCCAGTCCAACCTAGCACCCAACTCTGTCCAATCAATTAGACCATGGCCCTAAGTGCCTCAGCCAGGCTTTGCTTGAACACCTCCAGGGATGGCAACTCCACCACATCCCTGGGCAGCCCATTCCAATGGCAAATCCCTCTCTCTGTGAAGAACTTCCTCCTAACATCCAGCCTATATCTCTCCCAGCACAACTTGAGACTGTGTCCCCTTTTCTATTGCTGGTTGCCTGGCAGAAGAGACCAACTCCCCCACACTTTTAATAAATACACCAGACTGGATGTGAGGAGAAAGTTCTTCAGCAGGAGAGTGGTCAGAGCCTGGAATGGGTTTTCCAGGGAGGTGGTTGAGGCCCTGTCCCTGGAGGTGTTCAAGGCCAGGCTGGATGAGACTGTGGCCAGCCTGATGTAGGGTAGGGTGTCCCTGCCCATGGAAGGGGTCTGGGAACTAGCTGATCCTTGTAGTCCCTTCCAACTCTGACTCATTCTATGATTCTATGATTATGATGACCACATTAGCTGGTTGGTTTACTGAAGAAGTAACAGTAGTAGAAACTCCAATTGTACAAACCAGCCCCAAGCATTTGGGGAGTTCTGTGATGTCAAAGAAAACAATAATCCATATGACTACAAAACCTACATTTTCATTTTAAAGGAGTTTTTGCAATTTTGAAATTTATTTTCATTCCATAAAGGGAATGAATTTTTTGCTTTTATTTTGCTCTAAAAGATACAATGTTAAGAATAATTGATTTTGAACCTGTCAAAACTGTGCATACTGTTAACACTTTCTAGCTTACAGCAGAATGTAGTGTTCTTTTACAGGTTTACATTTCAAAGTGAACATTGAAATTCCATTTTTAAAATGCCAGAATGCACGATTTGATGAGATCAAAATGTTCCATCTCTTTCAAATGCATTCTCAAAAATTATAATTTTCTAATGTCTTGTCATCTGTCAAGTCCAACAAAAACAACTGTGTGCTAGGCATCGTGAATGTGTGAAGGTTTTAAAGCATTGACTCCAGACAGGGAAATCTTAGTCAATCTTTTCATCATTAAGGCATGGATTGGCAAACATGCATGTTTAACTTAGGTAAGAATCCCTGGTGAAGGTGATGGAACCATTGGATATTGATTCTGCAGCTTCTTCCAGCTGCGCTCAGCATTGCTCATTGTTACTGTGGGTAATAGTAGGTTAAATAAAACCAGATGGACTTGAACAGTCATAGCCACCAATGGCACCAAGAACTTGACTGGAGTGCAAAAATAACTGCAGTACACCAGTGAAATACCTTTTTTGACTGGTATTATCACTCTGTGTATGGGCAGATATTTATAGGAACAAAAAACATTTTCTATGACAAAAAGTGATCTCTTCCACACCCTTTCTCAGCTTTTATATGGGTTCATTTTAGGACCTCCTGGTTCTGCACTTATACCTACATCTCTTTTTTGTGATTCAGTCATTTTCTTCCTCAGGGGTGACCTCATTGCTGTCTACAACTACCTGGATAGGAGGTTGTAGTCAGGTGGGGGTTGGTCTTTTCTCCCAGGCAACCAGCATTAGAATAAGGGGACACAGTCTCAAGTTGTGCTGGGGGAGGTCTAGGCTGGATGTTGGGAGGAAGTTCTTGACAGAGAGAGTGATTTGCCATTGGAATGTACTGCCCAGGGAGGTGGTGGAGTCACTGTCCCTGAAGGTGTTCAAGAAAAGCCTGGCTGAGGCACTTAGTGCCATGGTCTAGTTGACTGGCTAGGCCTGGGTGCTAGGTTGGACTGGATGATCTTGGAGGTCTCTTCCAACCTGGTTGATTCTGTGATTCCATTAATAAAGATAATTAATTTTTCAGTTACTGAATTACACAATGTAGTGAGTCGACTTCAACTGGTTGTCAAGTACCCACCAAGGGAACAACACACGCTCCAGCACCAGACTTTTCCATAGGGTGCAGTACTTCAGGAATAGAGTCCTCTAAGCTAGGCTCCTATTTCCACAAGTTCTGTCAGAATCCTGCTCCAGCATGGACTTCCCATGGAGTTATATACTCCCACAGGCATCCATCTGCTCTGGCATGAGTTTCTTAATGGGATGCAGGTGGATATGTACTCTACTGTAGACCTTCATGACCTGCAGGGGGGCAGTCACTATGATCTTCACCATGGGCAGCAGGTGAATCTGCTCTAGCGCCTGGAGTACCTCCCCCCTCCTCCTTCTTCACTGACCTTGATGTCTGTGGAGTTGTTCCTCTCACCTACTCCCACTTCTCTCTCTCAGCTGCAGTTGCACAGCAGGTTTTTTTATCCTTTCTTAAATATGTTAGCCCAGAGGTTCTAACAATGTCACTTCTGGGCTCAGATTTGTCCAGTGGTGGATCATCTCAGGGCTGACTGGCATTGGCTTTGTTGGACACAGGGAAAGATTCTGTGTCTTCTCACAAAAGCCACCACTGCAGCTACCCTACTACTAGAACCTTGCTAGATAAACCGAGTACACTTTTAGACTCTACACACTCATTATTGGAGTTCTGCTGCCTACCATACTTCTGCTCGTAGGAAAAAGGTTGTATCCTCTTCGAGAATGATATTCAGACACTTCTGCATTTCTCTTCCTCTCATTTTCTACAACAATAGAAAGAAGTATGCTGCATTTTCATCTTCTGCAAAACTGCTTCCTTTCTTAGCTTTGCAGCTGATTTTCTCAGGAAGTGTAAATAGTAAAAACCATGTCCAATGTACTCAGGCAAATTCAGAACCCAGAGAAAAACAGCACTAATATTAAACTGTAGAATAGATTTATTTCCATTCATAGAGGGGCATTAAATATTTTAGGGTGAAAAGATTCTGAGATTAATTGAAGCTATGGTATGAAAAACTCCATATTTATTAATTCTTCTGTTCTAGCATGAGGCATTTCGTTGGTATAATGCATGCACTCATTAACAGAAGGAGCTGAGCTATAAATACCATTTCATAAAATGAAGCAGTTTTGTATCAATATGCCTCACTGAATTAATTATATGTGACTGAATGTGAACTACAGAAGGCAGAAAGTCCTTTTAAAAACAAACAAACAAACAAATAAAGAGAAAAACCCAAAGACCCCACCAAACCCACACCATCAAACAAACAAAAACCCAACCCTATTTTTGTACTGGAAGATACACGAAGTCACAGAATATATCTGGAAGAGACCTCAAAGATCATCTAGTCCAACCTTTCACTGAAGTGTCAACACCAAGCCAGGTCCAAATACTGCTTAAACACCTTCAGGAAAGATGTCTCCACCACTGCATTGTGTAGCAGTTTGTGGGAGAATGCAGAGCAAGGCCCACACAGAGCAGTATGATCAGAGGGATGCCACATGGACTCCACATGATCCAATGTGAATTCTACCAGACATCGTTATTGATCTTTCTGGCTCCTATTACATAGTCTTGAGCATAGAGCAAGAACAACCCAGTCTTTTACATATACCATGCCTTGTTCTTCTCATGAACGAGATGCCCACATAGCTATCCTTCCCTCAGGTGAGGTAACCTGTAGCTGTGGAACCAAGGTCAGCATGCTCCATTTCCTTGTTATTCCTTCTCACATTGCAATCCCACAGCATTGGGCAGACCATTCAAATTCAGAACTCTCTCTGTGAAGAAATGTTTCCCAATATCCAGCCTAAACTTCCCCTAGTGCAGCTTGAAATCTTTTCTTCTAGTCCTGTCACTTGGCACCAAGAAGAAGAGGCTGTCCCTTCCTCACTCCAACCTCTCTTCAGGTAGTTGTAGAGAGTGTTGAGGTCCCTCCTCAGCCTCCTCTTCTCCAGACTGAACAACTCCAGCTGCCTCAGACACTCTTCACAGCTTGTATGCTTCAGGCCCTTCATAGACTCATAGAATCAGACAGATTGGAAGAGACCTCCAAGATCATCTCAGTCCAACCTAGCACCCAGCTCTATCCAGTCAACTAGACCATGGCACTCAGTGCCTCAGCCAGGCTTCTCTTGAACACCTCCAGGGATGGCAACTCCACAACCTCCCTGTGCAGCCCATTTCAACGCCAATCACTCTCTCTGGCAACAACTTCCTCCTAAATTCCAACCTATACTTCCCTCAGCACAACTTGAGACAGTGTCTTGTGAGCCTCACTGCCCTTCTCTGGACACCCTGCAGCATTTACTCCACTTGTTAAGTGGGATTTTATATAACACCACAATACATTTATTTCAGTAACCACCCCCAAAGATGATGGATTCACATTGGAGTAGTAGTTCATACAATATTGAAGATTGCAATGTTAGTCAGACCTGTTGAGTCTCACTTGGTGCTGTGGCTTGTTGCCAAGAGAATAAGCTTGTTGCAGAGACTAATAAAATGTATTGCACTGATAGGTTGCATAACATTTTTAATCAGTAGATTAAGCTGAAGTGTTGTTTTTGTTGTCATGTCATGAATGGTTATAGGGCTGGGGAAAGATGGAGTTGAAAATGCCTGACCTGAGAGGTGACCAAGAGAGCAAATGGCATCGTGGCCTGGATCAGAACAGTGTGGCCAGTAGGACGAGGGAGGTTATACTTCCCCTGTACTCAACACTGGTCAGGCCACACCTTGAGTCCTGTGTCCAGTTCTGGGCTCCTCAATTCAAGAGAGATGTTGAGGTATTGGAACGTGTCCAGAGAAGGGCACCAAGGCTGGTGAGGGGCCTGGAACACAGCTCTGTGAGGACAGGCTGAGGGAGCTGGGGTTGTTTAGCCTGGAGAAGAGGAGGCTCAGGGGGGACCTCATTGCTCTCTACAACTACCTGAAGGCTGTAGCCAGGTGGGGATTCATCTCTTCTGTCAGGCATCCGGCAATAGAACAAGGGGGGACAGTCTCAAGTTGTGCTGCAGGAGGTATAGGCTGGATGTTAGGAGGAAGTTCTTGACAGAGAGAGTGATTGGCATTGGAATGGGCTGCCCAGGGAGGTGGTGGAGTTGCCATCCCTGGAGGTGTTCCATAAAAGCCTGGCTGAGGCACTTAGTGTCATGTTTTAGTTGTCTGGATAGGGCTGGGTGATAGTTTGGACTGGATGATCTTGGAGGTCTCTTCCAACCTGTCTGATTCTATGATTCTATGAAATCAGACTACACTAAAAAGAAATTAAAACTAAGTCTTAAAACATTTTCCCTCCCTCTCTTCCCCCGCCCTTCCTTCTTGCCAGACTCAACTTCACTCCCAATTTCTCTGCCTCTACCTGTTTTTCTGGCACAGGGGAATGGAGGATGTGGTCATTTCATCATATATTTTCTCTGACACTTTTTCCTCCACTGCAGGAGTACTCCTCATCCTCCTCCCCTGCTCCAGCACTGGGTTCCTACCACAGGGTCCCAGCCTGCTTCTGGCATCCACTTCTAGTGTGGGGTCCTCCACAGGTTACAGGTGGATATCTACTCCACTGGCTGAAGTGGGACACCCTGCCTCACTGTGGTCTTCATCAAGGACTTGCAGGAGAATCTCTGCTCTAGCAGCTGGAGCAATTCTTTTCCTTCCTTTTTCACTGACCTTGGTGGATGAAGAGTTTTTCTCATCTATTGTCACTCATCTTTCCAGCCACAGTTGCTATTGTGCAGTACTTTCCCCCTCTTCTTGAGTATGTTAGCCCAGAGGCACCCATCTCTGTTGAAGCTTACATTGTAGTTTATGTTATCAAACTCTTGGCAGCCACTAGGAAAAGATTCTAGTTTTGATATGGCCATGAGTGTTAGTTCTAACTCCAAAGATTTCCCATTGTGGGTTTTTTTTTTTGCCAGCAGATACATGTTCTCAGTGTGAGGTCAGAAAGAAATACATAGCTGTGAAGAAAAAGGTGGTAGATAATTCTTACATTAAGCTATAACCTCAATTTAAGGCTACCTTTTTGGTTTTGTTGGTTTTTTTTTGATGTTGACATGCCTACTCATGTGCTTATCTATACTTCTGTAGTTAGGTTTTGCTAATTCTTTTAGGTCCTAGGCTTTTGAAAATCCCTTGAGTCCTTTTAGATATCATCCAGGCCATCTTGCATACCATTGCTCTGTTCGGCAAATTTTATCACGTTACAAGGGCTTATATTTCTAGTCAATCCCATGACCATCTGTATCTCCTTCTGACCACTGCCATCTGTTTCAGTTTCTGACCAATTACCTTTGTCACTCTCAGGACTCTCTAAATCACATAGAAACCAAACTGTGTGGCCCTATCTATGTTTACTGACAGGAAAACACCCAAATCTCCTCTCCCAAAAGACGACCTCGAAATTGTTTATATGGCAAATACTTCTGCAAAATTTGCTTGCATGGAGCTTTAAAACTTTATGTCTCTGAATAAAGTATTATAGAAACAAAAATTGGAATATAAAAGGAAAATAAACAATGTTACAAAGGTATACTAAATAATTCAGGCTTTTCTGTGATTGTCTGGATTATACCTCTGAGAATCCACTTTGACTGCACTCAAGAGCTTTTGTTAGGCACTGGTTTATCATTTGGAAACTTTACTGTGATTCCTAATGAATTTAAACTGCATTTAGTTATGGGTTTTTTTTCCTAACATAAGCTTGGTAGAAGCCCTGATGTCTAAATAACCTTCTTACCTGTTTGAAAAATGTTATCTTGCCAAAGAGAATATTAAAACCTGGTCATAAAGAGTCTACAGAAATGTGGTTTTGACACACTTGTAAATATGTGTTCAATTCAGGTCGTTTATTTGTGTGATCATATCACTCTGGCCTTAAATGTGTTTTGACAGCTGTCAGTTCACACAACTCGCCACAAACCCTGACAGTTCACACCAATTCTATCCCAAACTACATTTATCTCCCCATAAAAAAAAAAAAAGTGCCAGAAAAATATGTTTATACTTGTATAACTCAGTGAAGATTCGTGTTGATCTCGTTAGCAGAAAATGCTTCAGCATCTCG
This sequence comes from Tricholaema leucomelas, assembly GCA_013400475.1. Classification (NCBI taxonomy): domain Eukaryota; kingdom Metazoa; phylum Chordata; class Aves; order Piciformes; family Lybiidae; genus Tricholaema lacrymosa; species Tricholaema leucomelas. The sequence goes on from WAAF01010893.1 coordinate 305,812, forward strand.
AAAGACGACATCGCTTTGCATTCATTCTTTAGCAGTTTCAAAGCCTTGTTTTCTTAGCACAGTTTGTGTTCATAAGTATCTCAGGAGAAGAAAGTGGATTACTTTTTGAACTAAAAGTTGATAGGCTTCCATAAAAGATCAGCCAGTTTGTACTTTAACGGCCTGCTTCTTCTTCCAATAGTGTAGTAAAAGTTTAACTGAACTTTTCTCCCTACAAAGAGAGACAGAGGGACCTGGGGACGTTTAGCCTAGAGAAGAGAAAACTGAGAGGAGATATTTTCAATGTGCACAAATATCTGAGGGGTGGGTGTCAACTGGATGGAGCCAATCTCGTTTCACTGGTCAGCAGCAATAAGACAAGGAGCAATGACTGCAAACTAGAACATAGAAAGCTTTACCTCAACATAAGGGGAAATTTCTTTACAGTGAGGGCAACAGAGCACTGGAACAGGCTGCTCAAAAAGGTTGTGACGTCTCCTGCTCTGGAGACTTTTAAAACCCACCTGGATGTGTTCCTGTGTGAACTATCATAGGTGATCCTACTGTGGCAGGGAGGTTGGACTCGATGATCTCTGGAGGTCCCTTCCAACCTCTAAGGTTCTGTGATTCATTATCAGATTCAAACTCTGACTAAGGAGCATATTTGCAGCTGTGTAGTGAAAGATGATCCTTTGTTTACACTATGAGCATCTCATTTATATGGTACCCTTTTGCACACCAGGTTCATCTGATGCCAGGAGATATGCAAGCAGAGGTAGAAGGTGATTTTGCTTTAAAGACTCAAAAACATGGTTGTAAAATCCAGTCCATGTGATTTAAACATCTAAAACAGGCACAATAACACTAATATTCTTCTAACTGAAAGAAGTAGCAACCCAGTACTACACATGCCTCTGAAATTCTCAAGCAAGATGTCGTTATGTTTTTTTTCCTGTGACTGAATAAAGGAACTCCCTGTTTCACCAACAGTACAAGTCAACTAAATATGTCCTCATTACCTAGCCAGTCAATAATTTGAAAGCACTTTCCTCCTAATTTTTTTGTGTCAGATAGGAAAGAGTCAAAAGAGAACACAAAGAGCAGAGAGGATTGCTGTCAATGGCACATAACCTTCCAGACAAGGAGAGATGAAGTTTTCTTCCCTGAGTAACTGGATTTTTATTACAATCGAAGTATAAAACACTCACATACAAGGAAAATGAGACTTGCCAATACAATAAGCAATATGATATTCTCAGTGCTCCGTCAATCAAACCATTACTGAGCTTTGGGTGTGCCATGGTACTGAAGAGATTTAAAGAGAACAACTGAGTGAGCTCAAAGGTATCTATGAAACATTTCTCCCAGATGTGACAGAGCACACAAGAGTTCCTATTTATGGATCCTATTTATGGATCTGAATGTGCACAAATCCATGGGGCCTGACGAGATCCACCCACGGGTCCTGAAGGAAGTGGCAGATGAAGTTGCTAAACCACTGTCCATTGTGTTTGAAAGGTCATGGCAGACTGGGGAAGTTCCTGCTGACTGGAAAAGGGCGAAC
>WAAF01010893.1:308250-324686 GCA_013400475.1 Tricholaema leucomelas
GGTTGCCCAGGGAGGTTGTGGATGCTTCCTCCCTGGAGGTGTTTAAGGTCAGGCTGGATGAGGCCTTGGGCGAGCTGCTCTAGTGGGAGGTGTCCCTGCCTATGGCAGGGGGTTGGAGCTGGATGATCCTTGAGGTCCCTTCCAACCTAAACCATTCTATGATTCTATGATTCTATGATTCTATTTAGAAATGTAAAAAGCAAGGGAAGGAGATTGTCAGGCTGATCACAAGTGAAATCTGTGTTTCAGGATACAGTGAGAGATCCTAGAGTAAGAGAGGAGAAGTTACTAACAGCTTTGGAAGAGAAGAGAATGGGAAGTGAAAGTAAGTATTTTGGCAGGCAGACAATGGAAAATGGTGCTTAAATACACCTTTAACAAATAAGTCAACTGTCATTATTGGAATTACCTTAATTAAATACATCCACAGATACTTTGTTAACCTGGAGCTACCAGGAGGAGCTTACCTGGAATACTCTGGGCTGCTGGGATGACGAAAATAAGAATATGACTATTCCTTTTTAAATTTGACAGCAGTACTTACTGAACATCTATCAGTGTTTGGAAATGTATTTCTAAATTCTGCTGCAGAATGGATTCTTCTGACTGTCCTTCCAGCATGCCTCTGCACACAAGCAGGAAAGAATGCTTACTGAAAAAATGTCAGCTTTCCCAAATCTCTGTGGTGCCAGAGAGGAAGAGATACATTTAGCTATGATAGATATATCTATGTCCACGTTAATAAACAACATCTTTGCTGAGGAGACTCCCTTGAGGATGCTATGTCCACATCAATGAAATACCCTCAGGCTAAGATGTATCATCTTGGCAACTGTTCTGAAGTGAAGCTCACAAAACCTGAGATGGTGATGCTTGTCAATACATATTAACAAATAACAGAATAAAGGGACATGCAAGCACAAAAATACTGAGCTCAAATAACAGAGAGGTTTCTCAGGCTCAGTAAAGTGAGACAGCTCATTCAGTGTGAAGGCTGAAAATCTTTCATGAATATTATTTGTGGTCTGTTATTCTAGAGCTTTTGCCTCTAAGGAGGTTGGTGATTAGTAAGATCTATAGGGACTCAGTAATATGGAGGTTTATCACACAGTATCACAGTATCACCAAGGTTGGAAGAGACCTCACAGATCATCAAGTCCAACCCTTTACCACAGAGCTCAAGGCTAGACCATGGCACCAAGTGCCACGTCCAACCTTGCCTTGAACAGCTCCAGGGATGGCGACTCCACCACCTCCCTGGGAAGCCCATTCCAGCGTCCAATGACTCTCTCAGTGAAGAACTTTCTCCTCACCTCGAGCCTAAACTTCCCCTGGCGCAGCCTGAGGCTCTGCCCTCTCGTTCTGGCACTGGCCACCTGAGAGAAGAGAGCAACCTCCCCCTGGCCACAACCACCCCTCAGGTAGTTATATTCCAGCATTGATTGTCTCTTTCATCAGTTGGTTTTATAAGACCTTGAACAAACTAATTTTTTCTAGTTTTCTATATGATGGATATGAAACAGTTTTGAACCTTACTTACTTTATGGAGTTGTAAAGGCATGGTGAATTGTTTGTAGATTTAAAGGCAAGCATTATATATCTGCTCTTGCAGATACATGTAAGTAGTTTGTCTGGAAATAGTCATCCATTTATAGACTGATTTAACTTGTAGCTAAGACCAATGTAACACAAATTTTGTGATTCCTCAGCTCTTTTTATTTTTACTATGGACAATGGTGAAGCAATGGAGATGAACAGGAGATTGTCACAGTCTTGGGAAAGGGAGGAGGTAGGACCCATTCTGTCTGTCTCACAGTACAGAAGAGGCCTCAGAGCATAATCAGTGAGCCACACAACATTAATATACAGTGATCTCATAAATTCCTTGTAGTCCTCATACAAGTGGGACAAACTCGTTTCAACAGACTTCCAGTGTGAAATTAATGCAGAGAGCATGACAAATTCAGATGTATGATGAAGTTCTCCACTTTGTTACATATTCTCATGTGGGTATTTGTACACTTAAAATTTCTAGAAAACTCTTTGCCCAAAGCACTGTGCGGAATTCCTAAGTGAACTTTTACCTTGCATTTGAGTATTATACCCAATATAATGCTAAAAGTGAGGCCAAATCTCAGAATTAAAAAACCTTAATGTTAAGAGTTCTGCCTACTAGGGTACTTTTAAATAGTCTCTCTGCTCAGATAGTGGTTTTCTCCTCCTAAAGCAAGTAGATGTATTGTGAGTGCATGTTGAACTCTGTGTTTTCAGCAGTTCCTGTTAGAGGAGCCCTTAGGCTGTTCTTCAGACCTTTCTTTTTACATTCTTCTTCTCTGTTGTGTTGCAAACCAGCTTAGTTTCACATGCATTATATGGTTGGTGGATTAATTATTTAAGGCTTAGTTTAATAGATATTTTGGAATGCCCTTTGAGAGTCAGTTATGTCTCACCTGAATAATGAGCAGAAATTAAGCAATGATTATCTTCAGTTTTCTGAAGCCATAATGACACATTTTGCTTTTCATTGTCCTGTGTGCCTAGAATAACCATGCTACAGTTATGTAGCTTTTTTGCATGACCACTCTCAAATATTTTCTGACAGACACTGATTAAAGAGTTGGGAAGTAATGGGCTATGAGTTTCTGTATGCTATATATAGCTTAGCAAAAGAGTTCTGTAAAGCCTTCCAGTTAATCATATTGTGTCTCAGGTTCCAAAGCAGTAAGCATGAGAAAAAGTTAACACTCATTTTTAGCTAGCACTTAGAGATTTTTGGGTGACTTATTGAACATAGGTCAAAGTTATTACTACTAATTATGGTCAAATTGGAGAAACAGATCTAGTATTGTTTTCTTCATGGTTTAGTTAGTTCGGTTCCCGTGTTTCTGGGTGTTATTTTTTGCTGCTATCTGAGTTATTCTGGCTTCATTGCAAGAATATGCTCATTTTGTGCTAATAATTTTACTCATCTTTATTGAGTTTCATTGTAGAGTTTGGTTGATACTAACAGCAGCATCGGTAAACACCAATAGTTCTTGAGAAACATTAAATAGAGTTGGACTAAAACCCCATTAGCTTTTCAGCCTGAATAAAGATACAAGTCCTCATGGGATTGACTGTGTTTATAGTCTGCTCAGAATGAAAATGAACATTTTTTATGGCTCACAGAAGTGATAGTATGGAATGCCTCAGCTCCATTCCTCTGTGTGGGCTAGACTTTGAAAGCTATCTTATTTAAACCCAGAACTGCTAACTAATGCTAAGGTTAACAATGAAGAGCAAAACAAGGACTCCAAATCAACTACAGGAGGACAGACAGATGAGCAAGATACTGTCTGATACCTTCAGAGGTGACATTCATCTAACCAAATGTCTACAAAATCAATGTTTAAAATTGTGAGAGATGAATCTTAGTTCAGCAGGTGACAAAGTCATCATTATTTCTGGCACTGCAAGAAGGTGAGGAGCCTGGGTGTCTGAAGGCAATACATTCTCCCTCAGGCAGTAAATGAAGTGTGTTATTTGCCTCAGGACAAACATTTTGGATGTGCTCTGTTCCTTACTCCCCAAAGCCACAGGCAGCAAGTAAAAGTTCTAGTAACTATGACCAGTTTCTTCCACTGTTACATTACTTGGCTTCCCTATATTTAAGGTCTTGACAGGCAGCAATCATGTGGAATACAGAAAGTTCAGTCATTTCCCTGAGTTCTTCAAGGTATCTATAGCAGTACTGGGAATTCAGCTAGGAATTCAGCAGAAACCAGAAGCAGTCCATAACCACAGATAAAATCACTTTCCCCCTAGAATTCAGAGAAATGGTGAGAGATACAGACTTACTTTGTGGAAAGCAGAAGAGCCTTTGAGAAATAGATGGTTTTAAGTTTAAGAAGTTTGAAGGATAAACAGAGACAGATGAGGAATGAAAATGATGGAAGGCAGGTTTGTGAAGACAAGACCAGGTGAAGAACTGCATAGAGACACAAGAAGGCTCACCATTCATAGTAGTGTCACTGGATCTCACATAGAATAATCATGGAATCATAGAATCAACCAGGCTGGAAGAAACCTCCAAGATCATCCAGTCCAACCTAGCACCCAGCCCTAGCCAATCAACCAGACCATGGCACTAAGTGCCTCATCCAGTCTTGTCTTGAACACCTCCAGGGATGGTAACTCCACCATCTCCATGGGCAGCCCATTCCAATGGCATATCACTCTCTCTGGGAAGAACTTCCTCCTAACATCCAGCCTAGACCTCTGCCAGCACAACTTGAGACTGTGTCCCCTTGTTCTATTGCTGGATGCCTGGCAGAAGAAACCAACCCCCACCTGGCTACAACCTCCCTTCAGGTAGTTGCAGACAGCAATGAGGTCACCCCTGAGCCTCCTCTTCTCCACGCTAAACAACCTCAGCTCCCTCAGCCTCTCCTCACAGGGCTGTGTTCCAGGCCTCTCACCAGCTTTGTCACCCTTCTCTGGACATGTTTCGGTATCTCAACCTCTCTCTTGAATTGAGGAGCCCAGAACTAGACAGAATACTCAAGGTGTGACCTGACCAGTGTTGAGTACAAGGGAACAATAACCTCCCTTGTCCTACTGTCCACACTGTTCCTGATCCAAGCCAGGATGTCATTGGCTCTCTTGGCCACCTGGGCACACTGATGGCTCCTGTTCAGCTACTCTCTACCAGTACCTCTAGGTCCCTTTCTGCCTGGCTGCTCTCCAGCCACTCTGTCTCCAGCCTGTAGGTTCACTCACACACAAACAGACCTAGGGACATACTTGCTCTTTTGGATACTAGCATGCATCATCACAGACATTTTCCACCTGCCAGCCTTGTTAATGTTATTTTTCCTTATGAACCTAATTTATACAGCTTATTGTAGCCTTTGGTTAAAATTACCCACATTACTCGTGCACTTTCTGGAATTCCATGATATGGGGATAGGGAGCTAAGCAAAGCAGCTCTTCCTGCACATACCAACCAAGCCTAGTGTAAATCATCTCAAAAGTATTTATTAGAGAATTAAAGCTGTTTGCTTATAACAAATTGGAAATCTGTGATGCAGAAATGTTATGCATAACCTTGTAAATCAGATTAGTTGATGTTCCTTCTTTCATATAATAAATTTCATAGGGAGCATCTGTTCAAGGCAGTTCCTGATGACCTGGCACCATATCAAAAAGCTTTTAGCTTTCTGCCCTAATTTTGGAATCCGGTCCAAGTGGGAACATCATTACTTAAACTCAAATCTATTTTACCCTGAGATTAACATGCTGTGATACCTGCTTACTGTGGTCCATTAGTCCTTGCAACATTTGAGCCATCAGATGTGGCATGTTCAGTGGCTTGGCTTGCTCAGTTTGAAATCCTAATACATTTCATAATATTAATATTCAACACTTGTAGAAAACACACTGCTAGAGGAGATGAAGCCATTACAAATGCGAAGAGGTCTGAAAAAAATTAGAGAAGTCTCTCACAAGAACTTACCTGGTGTGCTAGTTTGAAGCTAGCTAGAGTGTTTTGGTGAGAAGAATTAGATTCCAGGCTGTGAAAGGGAAACAATGGTGATGTCTGCTTCACTCATAGGCTTGCTGAGATGCATAAGAACAAGAACGTAAATATAGATAACACAGACACTCTCTGTCTGGGCTTTGGGCTGCATCTCCCCCTCTCTAACCTAACCTGCCATCTGTGTAAGTAAATCCACCTGCTTTCTAACCCCCCTGGCCAACCCTCCAATCTTCCTTGGGCATAAGGGAAGATCTGGGGTAAGGAAGAGGGGTGGGAGAAGGTGGAAGGGTGCTTGAGAGCCCTCCTGGGGACTCAGGTTTCTGGGAGGGCTGTTGTGTTACATCTTTTACCTTGTATATTTCTGTCTATAGCTGTGTATATTGTAAATACCTGCTTGTATATTGTGCTGAGCTGTAAATATAAAGCTTCATTCAATTTCCAGAGCCTCTGAGTCTAATCTGGGTGATTTCCAAAGCGCGGGGGAGGGTAACACCCAACCCATCACACCTGTTTTTTAACTAGTATTTGAATTTCACAAGATAAATATTAGTTTGTTATGAAGATGATATACAAGTTATTAGAGAAATAGCTGTTTAACACTAAAGATGAGTAACTGTGGGGTTAAACTGCAAAGGAAGGCAATGGCACCTCCATGTCTTCAAATGAGAATGGAAAAATGAAATTTACATATAACCAACTCAAAGGAAGGTTACAGGGTAAAATTCTCTTCTGCATCTCAAGTAAAGAAGTGCTGTCTTTGCCTTTATCATGAAATGCTGTTTAAATTGCTTAATACAATCTAGAATCAGTTTTCCAATGATGGAGTCACTTCAAAGAATAAATGATAAGTTGAGTTTAGGATCCAGACACATGGATATAAAAGGACTATGAGGGCAACAGAACCTAAATCACATTCAAATAAGATGATAATTTTTGACCTAGATGCTTAAATTGAAAAACAACTAGTTTGGAAGAGCTGCCAGTTTGCACTAATGAAGGATTAGTTGATATCTGCCAAATATCAAACTAGTCAGTTGTGTTTGTTCAATTACAAAATAGTGGTTGAAGAGTAAGAAATGTGTTTCCTTAGTCTTGGGAAAGGTACTGGAATTTGCCTAGCCAAAACAAATCAATGTCTTTGTTCCAGTTTTGCAAATTGCACGTTAAATAGTCTCTGTATATCAGCAAAGTTTGTCACAGTCTGTGTAGAGGACTTGTGATGGTTTGTTAGTGTGATCTCAAAGTGCAAACTCTTAGGGTGGCCATGCCAGGAGGTTCACTTCAACCAACAGTAAAACTTTATTGTTTGACCATAAGATGGCTCACAATAGGTAAGGAAAAGTGAGAGGAGAAGGGTGAAAGTGAAATAAAGAGAAGAGAGGAAAAAGAGAGTTTATAGCTACCTCCAATGCAAGGGCCCAAAGACATTTCTCTGGTACTTGGTCCAGTCTTGCTAGTCCTTCTGATCTTTTCTTGATCCTGGTGGAGAAAGCTCTCTGAATTCTGTTTCAAGGCAGATATCTTTTATAATCAATTTCACACCTGCTGATGTCCAAACTCCACTTCTCTCCACCTCTTGTGGCCCCCACGAGTAAGGCTTCGATGCCTGCCCAAGGAGGAGTGACTGAGGTGTGATCTGGACCCTAGGAGGTGTGCTTTGGACCCAAGGCATGGTCAGCTTTGGAGATGGGTAGCCTTAGACCAGGAGGTGTGTTTTCATGTTATAATGACATTATAATGAGTAAAGTTCATTAAGGTTTGTGGTTCCTTTAGCAACAGATGAGTCCCTTTTGGCATCAGTTACAGTTCTTCATTCTGAAGCAATAATCTATGACAGTGGAGCCGTCCATTGTATTTGCCAGGCACTGACAGCTGGTACCAGGTAGGCCTTTTCCCTTGGGACCTGCACCTGCAAATCCATGGAGACCCCATTCCATTGTACAGGCTCAGTAACTTATTATGAAGCAGGCCACTGCAAACTCATGTTAATATGTTAGTCTGAATATTAGTCCAAATTTGGGGATATGGAGGTCCTGATGACAGATAATGCTCTTTGGACAGCATGTTACAATGATTCAAATCAATCATTTGTATTTCCTGCATCACTAATGGAAAAAAATAATCTTTGCACTAAATGCTTGCACGAATTTCACATCTCGTTGGAAATGAAATAGATGAGAAGAACCTCGGCTGAAAGCTGTATCCATGCACATGAACTCATCAGGGAAATCCAGTTCAATGTGACTCCTACCAAACTCAGTCAAAAATTAACAATACACCTATCCAATGAGGATTTCTCTTATGATATCCTGTCTTCACACTTCAAGACAGATGCAAAGCTTGACCTAATAATACTTTTATTTTTATACCTAAATGACTCATCATTGTGTACTCAACAAACAGTGCATCGGTTAACAACTAACGCTGTAAGTTATTGTGGTTGGAGAGGTGTGGGAGTACAAGAAGAAGAAATGTAAGGGAGAAAAATAATGAGCTGTGTACAAGCATTCGATCTTCATTCCCACAGCTTCAGCATGCCTCCCACGGGGGGAGGAAAGACAGTGGGACACCTGGCCCAGGGGGAACAAAAAGACATGATGTATGTTAAAGACTGGGCTGTACTCGCCTCGATTCTGTTAATGCGTTGTTTGTATGATGGGATAAAAGGAGTCACCGCAAGGTGGTTGGAGCCTTTTATTGGTCTTTTGCCTGGAATAAAGGCTACTGCTTTTCACCCCTTGGTATCTGTCACTTTGTCTGTCTCTACCGTGACAGAGAGGCACAACGAGTGCCATTGCACACCAAGGGCCATTACACAGAGTGTGCAGGGCATCCAGGGGATCAGGCCCAGTCAGTGTGAGTTCATGACCTGCAGGTCCTGCTTGACAAACCTGATCTTCTTCTACAAGAAGATGACCCACCTAGTGAAAGGCTGTGAATATTATTTACCTGAACTTCATCAAAACATTTAGCACTGTCTCCCACTGCATCCTCCTGGAAAAGAGGAGACTGAGGGGAGGCTTGAACGATAGTAAAGGTCCTTTTTCAACCAGAATGATTCTTTGATTCTGTGATTCTATGAGAAATGTCTATTTATGCTTTCATTTGAAATTCTTGAAAGAAAGTCTACTGATAATTCTTCAATCACTTCTGGTTTGAAGACTGGCATTTTCTTTGGCTTGAACAAGTGATCAAGTTTGAATTACTAACAGTTTGGCTGTAACTTCAGTAGTGAAAGGAATCCCAGCCATTCCATTACAAACCCATTAGGTCTTCAGAGATGGAATTGGGCCATCCAAAAGAGGATAAAGTAAGTAGTATATAATCTTTTACTTATAAAATATCATTAGGGAAATTTTGGGGGTGGTGGTTTATTTTTCTCTAATGCACAATCAATCAGTAGAAGCAAGGAAGATCATAGAAACACGGGAGGAGAGGCTCCCCAAAACAAGCAAAGGTTTTCTAAATAATCCTATTCTTTCTCTGGAACCTAATAGTCTAAAATGTGCTGAACCTGGTATTGGTTTTGTTCTCTGGATTGGTTTCTTACCCTTAATTAGGACACTAAATAATTATCTCAATTAAGCCCTCACTGGAGCCGGAAATTTATTTTTAAGAGTGAGAAACAGTTTTTTCTGGTCCAAAAATACATTCCAAAGCAAGAAGCTTTCCCCTGTGAGAAGAGGGAGGGAGGATTTTCTAGGAATTAGAATAACAAATGAGTCCAACAGAGGTATTTCTATTTTAGTTAATGGTCAAGGCATTCAACTGATGAGTGGCATATCTGGGCATCAGTCCTCTTTTCTCTTCCCAAGCAGATGTAAACCCCAAAACACTTACCACTCAGGAGAAAACCCCTGACTGCAGAATGAGAAGATCTAGGCTGAGTTATCCTCATCTGCTGATGGTGTTTCATTATGGTAGGAGCTCAGTCCAAACTGATTCTGAAAGAATCACCAAAAGCTTCCTTTTGTGTGTTCAAAAATATTTTTATAGAAGGACTTGAGGGTTCATCCATCATTCATGGATGAAAAGCTGAACATGAATGGGCAATGTGGGGTGATTGTACCATTCAACTGCGCTTTGGTGAGACCTTACCTGAGGTGCTCTGTCCAGCTCCGGAGTCCTCAGCACAAGAATACATGGACCTGATGGAGCAGGCCCAGAGAAGGGCCACAAAAGCTGTCAGAGAGCTGGAACACTTCTCCCATGAAGAAAGGCTGAGAGAGTTTGGGTTCAGATTGAAGAAGGCGACACTCAGGGCAGACTTTATCGCAGCCTTTCAGGCTTATGAGGAAGATAGAGAAACTTTTTCCCAGTGTCAGTAGTGGCAGAACAAAGTGTGAAGAAAGAGGGTAGGTTTAGATTGAATATGAAGAAGACATCCTTTTATGATGAGGGTGGAAAATCACTGGAAGGGTTTTCTCAGAAAGGTTGTAGATTTCCCCTCCCTGAAAATGTTCAAGGACAGGTTGGATGGGGCTTTGAGCAACCTCACCTAGTGCAAGATACCTCTCCTACAGCAAGGAAGTTGGACTAGCTGCTCTTTGAATGTCCCTTCCAACTTAAGCTGTTCCATGCTTTTACTTTTCTATGTTTTAGCATGTTTTGGGTGGCATTCTTTGCACATCTGAAAATAAGTCAACTAATCAAACAGAATTATACATTCTACAATTCTAATCACCTCATCTATTAAAAAAAAAAAAAAAAAAGATGTGTGAGATATGTAGGGCAGCATCTCCTGTGGCTGCTGCTTTCTCTCCACTTGCTATAGATGGAAAACATACAGTGCCCAGGGCTGATAATGTTGCAGCTAAGAATGGCTATAAGGGACAATCATAGAATCATAGAATCAGCCAGGTTGGAAGAGACCTCCAAGATCATCCAGTCCAACCTAGCACCCAGCCCTAGCCAGTCAACTAGACCATGGCACTAAGTGCCTCAGCCAGTCTTCTCTTGGACACCTCCAGGGATGGTGACTCCTTCCTTTCTAAACAATCAGTTGCCTGACATTTTGCAAGTCATTTTATTTCATATGATTTTATTTTTCTTGTCCAACTAGCACTACCTATGTGGCCTCCTCGCCACAATGCCCTGGTTCAATAATGGCAGCACGTGGTCATCAGCATGCAAACACCAATGTGGTGGACAGCAAAATGGCCTTTATTAACGTGTAGCATGGGATTATATAGGATAGGTAGCAACATCACTTCCTTCTGCTTGCATCACAGACAGGAAGCTAAGTATAACAAAGGAATCATAGAGAAACCATAGAGAAGTCATACCGAACACAGAGAGAGGCCCTATCTTTCCGTAACATCGCGCCATCTTCAGATCGCCAGACCCTATCTGCAACAACCTATTTCATAAAAATGACTCTCTTAGCCTGTCTTTTTGCCATGCTTACTAGGGTGAGGTCAAGATCTTAGCTGGAGTATGGAAGAAGTAGTATTAGTTGTATTCATAATAATAGCAATTAAAGATACACAACTGAAGGACAGAAATCCTTACCAGGATATTTTTTCATCTGTAAAGTAATTAGTATAAATCTTCCCTTTATAGTCCTTTTTCTGTGTCTTTCTTTTTATCTCTTCTCTTACCTATCTGTGCCATCTTTGTGCCTTTGAGAAGTTTCCTTTGGTTATCAGCTCATATGAACCCTTCCTGTGACAGCACACCATAGTCAGACTATTCTGAAAATCAAGAGCTCTTGTGGTGTAGCTTGCTTTTTATGTTCTCTATTAATATCTGAAAGCAGTGCAATGTCCTGAATGCATACATGATGAAAAGAACTTCAGCTTCCACAGTCAGCTTTGAGACTTGACTGGTGCTGCACTTTGGCCACAACAACCCCATGCAGAGATACAGGCTGGGGTCGGAGTGGCTGGAGAGCAGCCAGACAGAGAGGGATCTGGGGGTGCTGATTGATACCCGCCTGAACATGAGCCAGCAGTGTGCCCAGGTGGCCAAGAGAGCCAGTGGCATCCTGGCCTGCATCAGGAATGGTGTGGCCAGCAGGAGCAGGGAGGTCATTCTGCCCCTGTACTCTGCACTGGTTAGGCCACATCTTGAGTAGTGTGTCCAGTTCTGGGCCCCCCAGTTTAAGAGGGACATTGAGATGCTTGAACGCATCCAGAGAAGGGCAACGAGGCTGGTGAGAGACCTCGAGCACAGCCCTATGAGGAGAGGCTGAGGGAGCTGGGATTGTTTAGCCTGGAGAAGAGGAGGCTCAGGGGTGACCTTATTGCTGTCTACAACTACCTGAGGGGTGGTTGTGGCCAGGGGGAGGTTGCTCTCTTCTCTCAGGTGGCCAGTGCCAGAAGGAGAGGACACAGCCTCAGGCTGCGCCGGGGGAAGTTTAGGCTCGAGGTGAGGAGAAAGTTCTTCACTGAGAGAGTCATTGGACACTGGAATGGGCTGCCCAGGGAGGTGGTGGAGTCGCCGTCCCTGGAGCTGTTCAAGGCAAGATTGGACATGGCACTTGGTGCCATGGTCTAGCCTTGAGCTCTGTGGTAACAGGTTGGACTTGATGATCTATGAGGTCTCTTCCAACCTTGGTGATACTGTGAGACTGACAAGGACCACAGATGAAATCAACCCTGGGGCTAAAATCCTGAAGAATGGCAGCATTCTTTTTTATGCAACAGTTAAAAAGAGATCCTGAGATTAAGGCTGATTTAGTTTTGTTATGTTATTTTACTATTTTCCCTCCATTTTATTCATTTCCTCTATTCTCCTGAGGATTCTTATACAAAGCATTTTATAATGAAGTGCTTCGCTGTTGTTGAACAGTCACCAAAATCAGTATCAGGTGTCTAAATATATCTATGTGATCTGCAACAGCCTTGTGAGGTGCTGGTTTTGAAAAGGTAGAAATAAAAATAAAGCTCTAAGGAAAAGAAAACAAAAATCATAGAATAGACCCATAGAATGGCCTAGGTTGGAAGGGACCTCAAGGATCATTCATCCCTGCTGTAGGCAGGGACACTTCTGATAGAGCAGGTTGCTCAAGGCCTCATCCAGCCTGGCCTTAAACACCTCCAGGGAGGAAGCATCCACAACCTCCCTGGGCAACCTGTTCCTGTGTCTTACCACCCTCACTGTAAAGAACTTCCTCCTAACATCCAGTCTAAATCTCCCCTCTTCCAGCTTAAACCCATTCCCCCTCGTCCTGACATTCCCAGACCTTGTCAATAGTCCCTCCCCAGCCTTCCTATAGGCTCCCTTCAGATACTGCAAGGCCACTATAAGGTCTCCTCGAAGTCTTCTCTTCTCCAGGCTGAAGAGCCCCAACTCTCTCAGCCTGTCCTCATAGCAGAGGTGCTCCAGACTTCAGATCATCTTCGTGGCCCTCCTCCTTTGTTATTTCAACCTATTCCCTGCCTCTTCTTTTGGTGTGCACCCTAGTTAGAGTTGCAATTAAATCAAGTCTGGGCAGATTGATTTATGCAAACACACAGGGAAGTTCTCCTTCCACACTCTGTCACCCCTAACTGTGACTTTTGGATAAACCTCTAAAGGGGTTGTCACACTAGGTATCTTTCTAGGTTTAAAAAAAAACAGATGTCACTTCTCAAGGTGAAAATAAACATCAGAGATTTGTGGGATTCCACTTCATAATATTCTGATTATTTTTTATTCCAGTTCAGAAAGGAAATGTTTGGTTTTGTCTTTTTCTATTCCCTATCAAACAGCAAGTCTCTGAAAAAAGGGAATAAAATCCATTAGCATATTTTGCTTCAACATTCCAGAAATGTTTTGGTTTATAGGACAATTTTGAATGTTTTGGTTAATTTAGTTACTTTATACTTTGCCATAACATATCATGATTTTGGCTGTATAGAAAGGTAATGAATACTTCACAGCTAAAAAGAAGAACATACCCACAACATATCACATATTACAGTACACAATAAAGTCTATATTGTGTCATTTAAAGCTAGAATAAATTATAGAATCATAGAATCAACCAGGTTGGAAGAGACCTCCAAGATCATCCAGTCCAACCTAGCACCCAGCCCTGGTCCCTTTCTGCCTGGCTGCTCTCCAGTCACTCTGTCCCCAGCCTGTAGTGCTGCTTGGGGTTGTTGTGGCCAAAGTGTAGAACCCTGCACTTGGCTTTGTTAAATCTCATCCCATTGGCCTCTGCCCACCCATCCAGCCTGGCAAGGTCCCTCTGCAGGGCTCTCCTACCTTCCAACAGATCAACATCTGCTCCTAGCTTGATGTCATTTGCAAACTTACTGATGCTGGACTTAACCCCCTCGTCCAGATCATCAATAAAGATATTGAACAGGACTGGGCCCAGCACTAACCCTTGGAGAACACCATTGATGACTGGCTGGCAACTGGATGTGGCACCATCCACCACCACTCTCTGGGCCCAGCCCTTCAGACAGTTCTTGACCCATATCAGAGTGAATCTGTCCAAGCCACAAGCTGCCAGCTTTGCCAAGAGCTTGTGGTGGCAGATGGTGTCAAGGGCTTTGCTGAAGTCCAGGTAGACTGCATCCATATCCTTCCCCGCATTCACCAAATGAACCAAAATAAGACAAGCTGGCATTTATGAGGCAATAAGATAAACATTTCCCACTAAAAACCATGTCAAAGTGAATAGGAGGTAAAAAATACAGCCATTGTTTTTAGAAAACTTTTTAACTTAGGCATTTTAGAGGCTGTTTGCAAATGAATTATATCACATTCATTGCTTCCCCCATTTTCTTGCTTCAAGTACTATTATCAGTCACATTCTTCTCATTATTCCAGATCTAGAAGTAATTATCACTACTCCTGCAGTGATCTTATCGAGCTAGACACCACACAAAAACCCAACCTTAATTCACATTTCAAATCTCTTGCCACGTATTTTATGAGCTATTTGATGTAAGTGGTGTAAGTTTTAAACCTGCAAAGTCTAGTTTTCTTTCTGTTAGTTGTTCCCACAATTGTTTCCAAATGGTTTGTATATATGCATCTGTACCTTACTCTTCTAGGAATCAGATAATATTTCAAGCTCTGAATTCTCATTGCAACACTTCGTGTATCAACTCCCATCACAATTCCTGGTAGGCTATGACTGCAAGCCTGCTATATTATGTTTTATAGTTTACATGATACTACATGCATAACGGTGGAAGTTTTATTGGCCAGAAAAAAGTTTTATGAAGACTCCTGGATCACAAAGCTCAACATTTCTGATCAACTACAGGGGAAATTAAAAAGATAATTTTAATAAAACATGCACAAGTGCCTCCAAGAAAGATGGAGGAACCATCTCATATTAAGTTTTGATGTGGTACTTAGGCTATGGTGTCAATCTGTTGGAGGGTAGGAGAGCCCTGCATAGGGACCTTGCCAGGCTGGATGGGTGGACAGAAGCCAGTGGGATGAGATTTAACCAGCAACAGGGGAATCAGGAATCAAGAGGAACCAGGTCAGAGATTATGCTATAGACTCCCAGCTTCCTGAGAAAAGAGCCTGGGAAACTCAGATGGCAACCCCTCCACATGCTTTGGGTACTGTCTGATAATACTCTATGAGTAAATACTTACAGCCTCTTGTAATTCACTAATTGTCTTCTGCCATAAACAGAAAGAAGCTTCCTGTGTCCTCTAGTGGATAAGCAGTGTAATTAACCACACGTGGTATAATCAACCACAAGAATTTTCTCTTCCAGTATAATGTTTGTGTTTGCCACTGTAAGAAATAAGTGCTCTAGTTTTGCCTGTTGCCTGCATGTATAAATTTCCAACCTGTGCTTTTTTGAACTCTGTGAATAGGTTTTCTGGTGAGTTTTAATGTTAATAAATACTTTTAATAGTTATTAACAATCATTGCCTGGAGGTCAAAATTAGTACAGATTAATAATTTTGCATAATCTGTCACACAAAGCAATTTTGAAATGTCATTACCATTGTTTACTACCTCTTCATGTCATTAAGGAAGAAGCTAACTATGACAGATGACAGCGTTTAACACATTGCATGAGGCCATAATCTTTGCACTGCACTTGAGCATCTCCCGGTCAGCAAAAGTTTCAGGTCCTCTGATGATTTTGCCATTTGCTCTTTGGCCAAAAGGCTTCTCCTTCATGTCCTTTCAGGAGACCCCAAGGGTCTATAATAATTGCACATATGTTTAAATTACCCTCCTAGACAAAATCTATCAGAAGTGTTGCTGTTTGTAAGCATTTTGCTTCTGATTTTTCTTCCAACACCTAAGCAAACAATGGGAGAGTGTAAAGCAAGTGCAGGGTCCAAAATGAATTTCCTTTACTGTCAGTGGCATCCTTGAAATCATGCTGATTGAAGGGCACTTGACAAGGAGACACAACTAAATGAGCACAGACTGATCTTCCCAAATGCTCAGAACACTCATTAATCTGCCATGCCAAGTGCCACTGCTAATCCTGCAAACGCTGAAGCGCTCAATACGATCTCAGCTATACTACAGAATCAGTTCCCCTCTGCTCTCTCCCTGCCTCCATCATTGACATTCAGGTTATGGAGAACCTTCCTGCAGAAAATACATTTGTTCATGAAAAACACAGCATGGCTCCTGACATGTTGAAAGTAAATATTATTTCAAAAGGGAATGAAGAGACATCAAATCTAGCACTCCTGTTCTCTTACTAATACAATGGCATAATATGTAGTATATTATGCCATATGGGATGGAGGAGTAAGGTCTTAATAATCATTTGATGGTCCATGTGATACGGCCTGACTATTTAAGTTTATACCCAGATAGATTAATTTGCCCTTGTGTCATTGACTGAATGCAGTGTAGGGTTTTTTCAGTGCTGTTTTCACTTCAATAGATGAATGTGCTAGAGAAGTGCTTTGCTACTCTGATATTGGATCAGTCAAATAGTATAGAGGAAAGAATTCTCCTGATGCAGCCCAGCAGACAGCCAACC
>WAAF01010893.1:324749-336288 GCA_013400475.1 Tricholaema leucomelas
TGCTTCCTCCCTGGAGGTGTTTAAGGCCAGGCTGGATGAGGCCTTGAGCAGCCTGCTCTAGTGGGAGGTGTCCCTGCCTATGGCGGGGGGTTGGAGCTGGATGATCCTTGAGGTCCCTTCCAACCTAAACCATTCTATGATTCTATGATTCTATGAATTAAAGAAAATTATAAAGATTATGTTTGGAATTTGAGTTCAACATTTTCCCCAACTGTTTGTTCTACAATTTCTGTATTTCTTCTAGTTTATTTTCCAGTTTGTTATGTCATGGATTACATAAAAAACATTCTCCTTCAAAAATAATCCCCAAAGATGGATGAAGATAAAAATGAAGTCTCACTGATTTTACAGAGCGTCAGAAACTTAAGTCCTAAACTGCAAAATGATCAAATTATCTTCAGCTACAGCTGTTGTCTTCTAAAATACATCTATCTCAGAAGAATAGGTTGCAGTCTGTGCTTTCAGGTTCCTGACTCTGGTCAAAGAGTACTTGTCTCTGTTTGGTACCCAGGATCTCCAGTATCTGAATAGATCAAGATACTTCAATGTGTGGTCAGAAAAATCTCTGTATTAAGAATGAACAGAAGAGCAAGACAGATACAGATCACAACATCTTTAAATATTACTGTTCATTTGGTTTCACAGTATGAATCATCCTAGAAAGAGAGTTTTATTCTCACTTAAGACGCAGGTACAGGAGGAGGCTAATTTTTTTATATCATTGTGTTAGTTTGAGCCTAGCTAGAATGTTTAGGTGAGAAGAACTAGATTACAGGATGCAAGAAGAAAACAATGATGATGTCTACTTCACTCATAGGCTTGCTGAGACGTATAAGAACAAGAACACAAACATAGATAACACAGTTGCTACCTGGGGTCTTTGGGCTGAACTTCTCTCTCTTATCTAACCTGCCACTTTTGTGACTAATTTACCTGCTTCCTAACCCCCCATGCCAACCCTCCATACTACCTTAAACATAAGGCAAAGTCTTGGGCAAGGTTGAGGAATGGGAGGAAGGTGGAAGGGCGGTTGAGAGCCCTTCCTTGGGACTCAGGTTTCTGGGAGGGCTGTTGTGTCTCTGTATTACCTTTTAACTTGTGTATTTCTGTATATAACTGTATCTATTGTAAAGATCTGCTTGTATATTGTGCTAAGCTGTAAATATAAGCTTCATTTAATTTCCAGAGCCAGCTGAGTCTAGTCTGGGTGATTTCCAAGGTGTGAGGGGTGAGTAACGCCCAAACCATCACAATCAGCGCCTAGTAACTACAGTATGACCTCAAAGCACACTGAAAATGTAGGTCTTATTCTTACCTTCAATCCTGGGTGGTCAGTCTTTTCTCCTTCATTTTCTGTAAGGCTGATGATAGGTGGTCAGGAAAATATTTCCACCTCCATTTCATAGAATCACAGAATAGTTTAAGTTGGAAAGGATCTTAAAGATCATCTAGTTCCAGCTTCTCTGATATGGGCAGGGACACCTCTTGCGAGACCTTGTTGCTCAAAGCCTCATCCAGCCTGGTCTTAAACACTACTGGAGATGAGGCATCCACAACTTTTCTGGGCAACCCATTCCAACATCTCACTTATAGTGTCCCCATATGGGGGACACTTAAGGTCGGGTAGATGGAAAGACTTATTTATCAAGTAGTGTGAACTTTCTCCAGAATGGAAACCAGGAGAACAGTCAGAGATGGCAGCATGCTTCTGAAAAGTTGTTGTGCTTAAAATCGTTTAGCAGACATGAGCATCACGGAGAACTTCAAACGCTGCTCAGTGGACAAAGCCACAAAGCTGCAGATGTGCCAGCTAACAGGATGGATCAAAGGAAATGCACAGAAAAGGCTGTTTCCAGACTGATCCCTTTTCTCACATAGCAGCAATGTTTAAATTAGTCTTTCTTTTAAAGTTATGAAGTGATAATATAAAAATAAGGAGAAGTAAGGTGCGTTAAGCTGTGAAATTAGGTCATCATTTTTTATAGAGACATGAATTTAGTATTTAAAAATAGTGAAGAGAAGATGAGAAAGAGAAGAGAAACTGATATCAAAGTGATACCTCTGAACTCTCTTAGATGGGAAGATAATGAACAGATATACTTAGAATCATAGAATCAAACAGGTTGGAAAATACCTCCAAGATCATCCAGTCCAACCTGTCACCCAGCCCTGTTCAATCAGCTAGACCATGGCACTAAGTGCCTCATACTGGCTTTTCTTGAGTACCTCCAGGGATGGCGACTCCACCACCACTCTGAGCAGCCCATTCCAATGGCAAATCACTCTCTCTGTGAAGAACTTACTCCTAACATCCAGCCTATACCTCCCATGGCATAACTTGAGACTGTATTCCCTTGTTCTGTTGCTGGTTGCCTAGGAGAAGAGATCGACCTCTGAATCATATTGAGATTGTCTCTGCTGAAGGACAGCAGTTACAGTGAGGATGGAGTAGACAGCATTCTTAAATTAGTCATTGCAGAGGTTTTTTTGTCCTGTGTTGCTCCTTTGCTATTTTCTAGTTCTATGATAGTTGTTCATGCCCAGCCAACGTTACCTGGCTGCTTTCAGCAATTGTTTCTTTAAAGAAATCTCTTCTCAACATGAGTGCTTGGTTCTGTGTGAGGAACAACTGACAAACCACTCTGGCAGTTCCTACCACAGAGCGTAAGCTTACAGTAAAATATCTCTTCTGAGAAAACCAATTGTGTGGAGCAAGGCATATTTCATCAAGAGGTCTTCCACCCTGACTACATACTGTGCTGTTCCACTGCTCTGCAGGAACTCTATGAAGAAGTTTCATAACGTCTGTTTTAACGTGCTGCTCCAAAGAAGGCATGGTGCAGGAGGTACAATGTGGGATCATGCTGGGAACAGCCTAGTGGGATTTGTTCTTGATTGGTGTCCTTTTATTACAGAAGCATTTGGCTATTTGTAGAGGTGTTAGAGATCAGTTTCTAAAATAGAGTAGTATCCTTGCAAATGCATGGGTACACAGATATATTTATGTCCATGGAATTCAGTCTTTCAGATGTAATACCTTATAAGAAAAGTCCCAAAGGCCTTAAAGCTGCTATCTAGCACCCAAGACAGCTGAAGACATACAGCTGAATCTCTAAGTGATCAGTAAAGAAAAATTCTATTTGGATACAGTTAATCAGAATATATTTTGAGGATCTATTCCAATTTAAGATGTTTTTTGACTAATTGCTTTCAAAATAGTCTTTTTTAAATGTTTTATACACATACACTTAATACAGAAGCTGAAATGGCATTTAAAATAATTGAAATAAAATATTTCAATCAAATGAAAATGGATTACAGTTCTTTCCTTATCTTAATGCACATAGACAACTCCAGAATTCAAATGCATGCAATTGGATTTGATTTGATTTGATTTGTATCCTTTAGAATGAAATAACTCTCTATTGTCCCACTCTACCTGCAGAGATAACTGTGCCAGGAAGGCAGTGTTATATCAATGGCATGTGGTTGGTGTAGGTGCTCAAGATTTGAGGTTATGTCCCTATTCTTAGTAGAATCATAGAATCGACTAGGTTGGAAGAGACTTCCAAGGTCATCCAGGCCAACCTATCACCCAGCCCTGTCCAGTCATCTAGACCATGGCACTAAGTGCCTCAGCCAGGCTTTTCTTGAACACCTCCAGGGATGGTGACTCCCCCCCCTCCCTGGGCAGCCCATTCCAATGCCAATCACTCTCTCTGCCAACAACTTCCTCCTAACATCCAGCCTAGACCTCCCCCAGCACAACTTGAGACTGTGTCCCTTTGTTCTGTTGCTGGATGCCTGGGAGAAGTGACTAACCCTCATCTGGCCATAACCTCCCTTCAGGTAGTTGTAAACAGCAATGAGATCACCCCTGAGCCTCCTCTTCTGCAGGCTGCACACCCCCAGCTCCCTCAGCCTGTTCCCACAGGGCTGTGTTCCAGGCTTCTCACCAGCTTTGTTGCCCTTCTCTGGACACGTTCCAGTATCTCAACATCCCTCTTGAATTGAGGAGCTCAGAATTGGACACAGTAGTTAAGGTGTGGCCTGATCAATGTTAAGCAGTGATGAAACTTTAAAAAAGCTCATAGAGCCACAGAAGACAAATGTGTACAGTATCTTGTAGGTACCAGTATTAGTAGGTACTATTTAAGGTTCTGCTGTGATTAATTTGAATTGTAACATTCAGAGAGAGTTCTAACACTTCCATTTTGAGAAATGGACTTGGGGGTGTAGAATACATCCCCATATCCTTGACTTTCAGGACGATTGTCTTGGTAATCAATGAGCACATTTCCTTTCATAAATGCCTTCTACTCCCACATGCATTTTTGAAATAATACCTACTTAAAATTTGTTAGGTATTTTTGGCAAGTTTCATCCTACTGATGCCATTGAAAGCTCTATAGTGCCAAGTATAGCTTGTACATTTACTGATAACTTTAAATTGACTTAGCTCCTTTCTGTGGTTCAGACAGAGCACAGAATATTATTCTGTGTGTTTTGCTCTACCTTGCCTATAAAATGATGGTAGCACTTCTGCTTAAATAAAAATGCTTTGTGGTGGGTGCAATTATTACCAGCTGAATGAATGACATGATGCATTTCTTCAGTTTCACTTGAGCTTACTTTAGTGTTGTGAATTTTCACTGCATCCTTCCCTAAGCAATTTTACATCCTAAGTCTCTCCTAAAGGATGATTCTTGTCTATGTTCACCAAAAGGCTTCTATAAACCAAGTACCTGATAACAATTTACCTGTGCAGCCAATGATAAAAAAAAAAACCTCTTGTATTCCAAAAGGAACCTGTGACAACTTAAGCATCTCTGGGCAGGAGACAGTTTTGTTCATTTTTTTCATTTGGCTGTAGGGACTTTTTATCTCAGAATCACAGAATTCACCAGGTTGGAAAAGACCTCTAGTATCATCGAGTCCAACCTATCACCTAATCCTTCTAATTAACTAAATCATGGCACCAAGTGCCTCATCCAGCCTCCTTTTAAACACCCCCAGGGATGGTGGCTCCACCACCTCCCCACCACCACCTCATATTGACAACCTTTAGCATGACAGAGCAGATGTCAATGTCTTTTGTTTACTACTTTAAAAACCTTGTTGGTTTGCTGTGTAACGCAGATAAGATCTTAACAGTCTATGTTCAGATAGTTGAATTGCCTCAACTGCTAAGCAGGAGAAACAGCAAGAGCAGCAGGCAGTTTGCCTGACCCTTTTCTATCAGATTGAAGTATTATTATGTACTGTGCTATATTAAGCTTCATCTGGAAAAAAAGCACAATCTGTTCTTTTTAAGCTTCTTAATAGTTTCTGGTACTGATTCATTTGAAGTGAAACTAACAGATTGTTACAGTTAGACTGTAGGTGGGGACACATATGCTTGAGTTTTGAACAAAATTCCAACTCTGAAGCAAGGATAAGTCTTTAGCCTGATGATTTAATTGATTTTTTTCTATTTATTTATTTTTTTCAAGCCATGCAGAAACATAAGGGAGTATCTTGTAAATTGGGCTTAGGGCCAGATGCTCAGGTAGGCAACATGCAGGATTCGGGATGGCATTTTAAAGCAACCCAGCTGCCAGTTGTTACCATGAGTATATGACATATTTGCAGAAGCCATCAAGATTGAGTAGCAATGATTGTGCCACTGACAGACTAGCTTTTGAGAGGAGAGGAACAGCCAACAACAAAATGTGATACCTCCTCCAGCAGAGCCGTTCACAACATAGGTGGACTTTTTTCCTAAATGCTGAAATGGAGAGGTAGTGGGGGAGGAGGATCTGATTAGAATAGAATAGAATAGAATAGAATAGAATCAACTAGGTTGGAAAAGACCTCCAAGATCATCCAGTCCAACCTATCAAATTAAATTAACTATTGGAGGCCAGTAGCTAGCTGTGTTCCCCTAGGGTCAGTACTTGGCCAAATCTTGCTCAATGTCTTCATCGGTGACCTGGATGAAGGAATGGAGTAAATCCTCAGCAAGTTTACTGATGAAACAGAAGTGAGAGGAGTGATGGATACACCAAAAGGCTGTGCTGCTGTTCAGTGAGACCCAGATAGGCTGGAGAGCTGGGCAGAGTAGAATCTGTGAAGTTCAACGAGGGCAACTGTTGAGGTCTGCGCCTGCAGAGGAATAACTCCATGAACCAGCACAGGTGAGGGATTTATCTGCTGGATAGCAGATCCACCAGAAGGACCTCTGAGTCTTATTTGATAATAAGTTATTCATGGGACAGCAATATGTCCTTATGGCCAAGAAAGACAGCGCTATCCTAGGGTGTATTAAGAAATGTCCAGCAAGTCAAGGAAGGCTCTCCTCCCACTCTGCTTTTCTTTGGTGAGGCCACATCTGGAGTGTTGTGTCCAGTTCTGGGATCTCCAGTTCAAGACAGATGGGGAACTACTGGAGAGTCCAATGGAAGGCTATAAAGATGATTAGAAAACTGAACTATCTCTTTTATGAGGAAAGGCTGAGAGACCTTGGACTGGTTAACCTGGAAAAAAGAAAGCTTATTAATATCTAAAGGGTAGGTGTAAAGAGGTTGAGGTCAGTCTCTTTTCAGTGGCACTCAGAACATTCGTGTGTTTCATGCACAAACAGGTTTTCAGTGGAAAGGAAGATAACTCAAAGGAAATTCATCCCAATATGAGATGCAGAAGAATTTAGTAGATGAGATTTTTGAGTATTCATTATCCCCACAGTATAGCTCAAATTAAATATACATACCTCATCAAACCTCTTACACAACAGGGGAATTCACTATGAATAATTAATTAATTAGAGTTTAATCACCAATGATCACCAGAAATGCTCAACTGATGTGTTCATGTGAGTATCTTGACGCAAAACTACTTTCTGTTTTCATCAAACCTCCCTTGAGCTCATGCCATGCAGTTACAGTTTTCCCAGGTGGAAAACTCAATCACTTTCAGAACCGCCAGGATGTTTTTTCTTCCAAATGTACAGAACATAACACTTTGCTAAGTAGCCTTGGCAATTTAAAATGCTTCCCCTCATTTTGAGTGACACACTGCTTTCTGTGTGGTTTCCCAAAATCTTCCTCTCTCGATACATGATGAGACCATGGCATTTGTGCCAGAGCAACCTTTATGCGATCAAAAAAGAGTAAATGTACTTTGAGCTCACTGCAAGATCTACCCTTTTTCAATACTGTAATTAAACCTATTCTCAGTTTTTTTAATCAAGCCTCAGGGTAACAGTTTGCACATTCATAGTGCCTTCAAACAAAGACTGCAATATCTGCAAATGGCAGATAGTAGCTGAAGATGAGCCAGCAGTGTGCCCAGGTGGCCAAGAGAGCCAATGGCATCCTGGCCTGTATCAGGAATCGTGTGGCCAGTGGAACAAAGGAGGTTATTCTTCCTCTGTACTCATCACTGGTCAGGCCACACCTTGAGTGCTGTGTCCAGTTCTGGCTTCCTCAGTTTAAGAGAGATGCTGAGATACTGGAACATGTCCAGGGAAGGGTGATGAAGCTGGTGAGGGGTCTGGAACACAGCTCTGTGAGGAGAGGCTGAGAGAGTTGGGGTTGTTTAGCCTGGAGAAGATGAGGCTCAGGTTGTAGCCAGGTGGGAGTTGGTCTCTTCTCCCAGTCAACTAGCAACAGAAGAAGGAGACACAGTCTCAGGTTGCACCGGGGTAGGTCTAGGCTGGATGTTAGGAGGAAGTTCTTCCCAGAGAGAGTGATTGGCATTGGAATGGGCTGCCCAGGGAGGTGGTGGAGTTGCCATCCCTGTAGGTGTTCAAGAAGAGACTGGCTGAGGCACTTAGTGCCATGGTCTAGTTGATTGGCTAGGGCTGGGTTCTAGTTTGGACTGGATGATTTTGGAGGTCTTTTCCAACCTGGTTGATTCTATGATTCTATGAACATTGAAGTGCTGTGTTTTTGTATGTCAGTCAGACCTGTCCCTGAGTTTTCCATTGACATTTTTTTGACAGAAAGTGAAGTCTTCAGAATTTCAATCTCCTTGAGATGTGCTGTGGAACAGGTTTTCCTCAAACTTCCATCTTCCATGGGAAAGTTTGATTTCCCTCCCCCCCGGCCTCTTTTTATTCAGTTAGGAAAACGAAATCAGAATATTTGATGTTGATCTACATTGACCTAAATGAGAATATTTTTAAGCAGAGCAGTGTATTTTTTTGAATGTATTACTTTAGTACTCTCAGTCTTACTATTTTATTGACTGTTGTGATGGTTTGGATGTTCCCTGCCACCCCACACTTTGGAAAATCACCCAGACTAGACTCAGCTTCTCTGGAAATTGAATGAAGCTTTATATTTACAACTTAGCACAATGTGCAAGCAGGTATTTACAATATGTACAGCTATAGACAGAAATAGACAAGTTTAAAAGGTAGTACAAAACCACAACAGCCCTCCCAGAAACCTGAGTCCCCAGGAGAGGCTCCCAACCACCCTTCCACCTTCTTCCCACCCCTCTACCTTAACCAAGATGTTGCCCTATGCTCAAGGTAGCTTGGAGGGTCGGCCAGGGGGGTTAGGAAGCAGATGGATTAGTCACACAGACAGCAGGTTAGGTTAGAGAGAGAGGTACAGCCCACAAAGCCCAGAGAGCCACTCTGTTATCTATATTTATGTTCTTGTTCTTATACATCTCAGCAAGCCTATGAGTGAAGTAGACATCACCACTGTTTCCTTTCCACAGCCTGTAATCTAGTTCTTCTCACCAAATCATTCTAGCTAGGTGCAAACTAGCACAACTTCATTTCTGGGATAATGTAACATCTTTTAGAAAGGCCTCAGATGCCTTCTTATTTAAATGAGACATGAAACAGATTTAGACAGTCAGATGGAGGAGCACGTGGAAATGGGGAGACAATCCTGGTCAGGGTGATTGTCGGTGATATCAGTACACCCACTGTTTAAACACTGTGCCTTTTATGTAGGCTTAAGGGTGAAGAACTTTCCATAGGGAAACAGAATAAATAACAATAGATAGATCTATCTGTTAATATCTATTATTGGTTCATCTCACACCAGAAGAATAAACTGAGATATTTTTTTTTTCCTATTGTGCTGGCATACATTAACTAATAAAACCTCCAGACACCACGTTTGTGATCCTATGATTTCTGTAATGCTAACCCTCAATTTTGTCACCAGGAGTTTTCTTCTTTGCAGGATAAGTTCAACCTTTCAGTATAATTTAAAAAAATGTTGGTTTTCTGATTGCATCATGGACAAAGTCATGTTGTTATGAGTCATGATTCTGTTTTGCTTAGATGTGACATATTTATTCTGGACATATATTCTTAGATTTTCTGAAGTACAACACAGAGCACTTGACCACATTTAGTCAATCAAAAGAGGCTATGCAATTTATACATGTGTTGTCATAGACATTTGAGATCAGATCCTCAAAGGTATTGAGATACCTAACAGCCTTCGGTTTCAACAGAGAGGCAGACTCCTGGATGGAAGTGAATTTTCTAGGAAAATACACGATTACAGGATCAGTCAGGGTTGGAAGGGACCACAAGGAGCATCTAATTCTAATCCCCCTGCCATGGGCAGGGACACCTTAGCCTAGAGCAGGCTGCCCACAGCCTCATCCAGTCTGGCCTTAAACACCTCCAGCGATGGGGCCTCAACCACCTCCCTGGGCAACCCATTCCAGGCTCTCACCACTCTCATGCTGAACAACTTCCTCCTCATGTCCAGTCTGAATCTCCCCACCTCCAGCTTTGCTCCAATCCCTTTAGTCCTGTCACCACCTGATAGCCTAAAAAGTCCTTCCTCAGCATTTTTTGTAGGCCCCTTTCAGATAATGGAAGGCCACAATAAGGTCACCTGGGAGCCTCCTCTTCTCCAGACTGAACAGCCCCAAGTCTTCCAGTCTGTCGTCATAGGAGAGATTCTTCTTGACTTTAAAAATGGATGATTGAATTAAACTGTGAATATTAGTTACTTAAGACTGGCAAGCTGATCTTTCTTTACCATATCCTTTAAAATATTTGCTGTTTCCAAAGCAGGAAAAGCTTCTGCAAAGTTTAATATATGCATATGTGCCTCTGTTTGTATTTAGGAAACTATGGTGAAAGTGGAATGGAAGCTTTCAAAGATAACGCAGCCAAGGAAGGGATCTGCATTGCACATTCCTACAAGATCTACAGCAACGCTGGTGAACAGAGCTTTGACAAGCTGCTGCGAAAGCTTCGGAGCCACCTGCCCAAGGCAAGAGTGGTTGCCTGCTTCTGTGAAGGCATGACTGTGAGAGGGCTCTTAATGGCTATGAGGCGCCTGGGACTAGCTGGAGAATTTTTGCTGCTGGGCAGGTGAGTAATACTGTGCAATTACAGCCAGATTTTGCACTGAGTAGAGCAAAAGAAGAAGACAATCCAGTCAAGCATATATAAAGCATCTATTCATGGTCTCTCCTATGAATGTGCTTATCTGAAAGAAAGAAATTAACGTCAGCCATGTCATAATGGTACATAGTCTACAAAGACATGCATGGTCCTCATGATATGCCAGGCAAACGAAAGCATGCTTGGCCAGTCTTGATAGGATTGTGTAAGTGAAGGTTGACACACAAACATCTGCGTCATCCGTCTTGCTCATCGCATTTTAAAATGCATCATGTACATATACAATCTAAAGATAGATCTTGTTTGAGTAACACTGTGGTAAGAACTGCTGATGTGGCCTCAAGGAGGACCTGAAATAGAACTTCTCAAAACAGTTTGTTAACCATCATTTTTTCCTCCTAAGAAGATGTGCATACTGTCATATAGTCTGTTTTATTGTCCTTTCTATTAGCTCAATGATATCAATGGTTACTTCCCTGACCACCAAAAGGAGAAAGGAAGATTCACTCAGGTGTGGTCACTCAGCAGGAAAAAAAAGCCCTGCTTTTAACCAGAGAAGCAAAAGATATTGATGTATTTGCCATATATTCAACAAGTGGACCTTAAATGAGATGAAAGAAAAGGCATGTTGGCCAAAAAATTGAGCCTACCAGAAGTTAGATAATGTGGCTTGCTGCCTTCCCAGGGCGTTATTAGGATAACCTGATGTTGTCCCAAGCATGGATGCTAGAGGAACACATATAAAACAGTGCCAGTGGAAAGAGTTGTCCTGGTGAGACTTTTAGGAAGCCTCGTAAGGATTGCAGCTCTGCCCAGCTGTCTTGGGAGCTGCCGTGCTGAGATTGTACCACTGGTAGAACACAACTGTTTCCAGTGTGCCCTGTTGCACACAGCTGCCCTTCGCTTTTGGGCAAAGGGGAAAGCAAATAGGAAATGAAGAACTCCTGGCTCTGCCCTTACTCTTTGGCATGACCTGATATTTGGGGAATTTCAGATGTGAAATTCTTAATCATTTTCTGTGTAATGGCAGAAGCACATTTTATCTGTAGGCTCTTCCATGGAGTATGTTGATCCTTTTCTGGGTTTACACTCAAAGAGACCACAGACCTCAAAGTGAGATTCGCCTAAAGATACTGTGACTGTTTGGGTGTTACCTGCCCTCCCCAC
>WAAF01010895.1:3649-22025 GCA_013400475.1 Tricholaema leucomelas
GCTTGGGGTTGTTGTGGCCAAAGTGCAGAACCCTGCACTTGGCCTTGTTCAATCTCATCCCATTGGTCTCTGCCCACCCATCCAGCCTGCTGAGGTCCCTCTGCAGGGCTCTCCTACCTTCCAACAGCTCCACACATGCTCCTAGCTTGGTGTTATCTGCAAACTTAGTGATGCTGGACTCAATCCCCTTGTCCAGGTCATCAGTAAAGGTATTGAATAGGAGTGGGCCCAGCAGTGATCCTTGGAGGACACCACTAGTGACTGGTTTCCTAGTGCTTTGCCTCAGAGCAAATTATGCAGCAGCTCATGGGAAAGAAATGAAAGCTTTCCCCAAATCCAAGTTGCTCACGATACTCAAGGTCATGATAGCAGCAAGGGCTACTTCTGCCTGATGTCCTAAAGAAGCCAAGGGTGTTACGTCCACTGCAATGGGCATAGCTCAGCAGTCTGTTCCCATCAAGATGGGTGAGTGCACTGTGGAACTTCTACACAAAAAAGCGGAACTGCTCTGCTTATGACAGAGGTGTTTGGCTTAACAAGTCTGTAACAGCAGGAGATAATGCAGGGATGATGGCAGCACTGTGTCTGTGCTCTGAAATCGTCTCCTTGGTTCTGAGAAGGAAAACACAAGGCACAGCAGCTGGCTTTCATGTATTGGGCTGGGTGATAGGTTGGACCAGATGATCTTTGAGGTCTTTTCCAACCTGATTGGTTCTACAACTACCTAAAAGGAGGTTGTAGTGAAGCTGCATCTGGTCTCTTCTCCCCAGTTACTAATGATAGAAAAAGAGGAAATGGCCTCAAGTTGCATCAGGGGAGGTGTCACGGGCGGGGATTCTGCCGCCTACGGTGATTTGTGGCAAAGGCGAGAAATCAATCGGTGCGAGATAACTATATATAAAAACACGTATTTATTAAACTCAATGTTATGAACTCTCGTCCCCCCCAACCACTATATTTAATATTAAATGGATCTTTTCACGGTTATGGGTCGACCTTATGGGTATAATAACAGCATATGGCTTATTAGTAACTATATTACCATAACTAGCATACAACTATAA
This sequence comes from Tricholaema leucomelas, assembly GCA_013400475.1. NCBI lineage: Eukaryota > Metazoa > Chordata > Aves > Piciformes > Lybiidae > Tricholaema lacrymosa > Tricholaema leucomelas. The sequence goes on from WAAF01010895.1 coordinate 4,714, forward strand.
ACAGACAATTAACAGAGAGAGGAGTTTCCCTGCGGCTCAATGCTGCTTGGGGTCAATATACTATTTGCCCAGCAGGGTGGGCTGAAACACTTTCTGCTCTGTGGCAGGAGACTATAGATAATACAAACAGTACAGAGGTATTAAAGCTTTTACTAACAATTCTGATTAGTTATCAATAATCATTAATCACCCTCCGGGGCTATGTCAACAGCCTATTTACCTAACGGTGTCCAAGCCTCAGGGGAACTCTGCCCGTGGATTTAGAGGCTGGAAATCTTCCCGGCTTCAGGGGAAAGGAATTCTTCCCAGCTTTAGGGGAGATGGATAATCCTCCCGCCTTCTGGGGAAATGAATACAGTCTCTGACCTTATTCTCCTGGCGAGGATGCTTTGTCTGCCTTGTCTCCTGGTCCCTTCTGGATGCTTTGTCCAGGGCCTGGTCTGGGACTGCTGGCAGGACCTCTGGTGCAGGAGAAGGGATGCTGTGCAGTCTGAGCACGGTTCTCACGCTGGCTGGCAGGCTGATCGCGTGTGCAGATAAGAGGGTCTGTATCCTGGTATCTCGGCAGCAATGGCTTTTACCAGGCAATGAAGGCAGCAGGTGTGCAAGGTGTGCATGGCTGGCTGGGGAGTCTGAGCTCCACAAATATATAGGCAATACAGGATCAAATCCTGATTAGCTCACCACAGCTGGCTGGGAGATTCTGTCTCCATAATAACAGCATATCAGGTGTGCCTGAGTGTAAGCGATCGTGAGCAGGGCGGCCCGAGCATGGGGCCTGAGTGTGAGTGTGAGTGCATGCTGTTGAAGCAAGTGCGAGCAGGTGAAGCTGCTGCAATGGAGTCAGAGTAGAAGAAGCAAAAGACGCAATGGAGGGGAAGCAGTGGAAGCAAGCAAGCGAGAGCATGTGTGAGCTCCCATTTATAAACTGTGGGCTTGAGATCAATTGCCTAATTGGCCACTAGTGACCAATCAGATTTGGCAGTCAGCCAAACAATACCATAATAGGCTAAATTACTTGCCTGGTACCTCCAAATATGGAGAGAGCATAGGCAAGGCCACATGCTGACAGTGTGGGCTTATGCAGCCTGTTTACAACCTGCTTATATAACTTGTTAACTGCCTGGGCCTAGCCAAGCCAGACTCTATGGCACCTAGGCCTGTTGTACAATTTTGTGCCTTTAATGTATTAACCCATGGTTTGGGGAGGAAAACATGTTTGGGCAGGTAAGGCAAAGTAAGGCATAGAATAAGCCTATTTTTGGGCCTACAGGCCCTCCACAACAGGAGGTTTAGGTTGGATGCTGGGAGGAAGTTCTTTCCTGAGCGGGTGCTCAGGCACTGGAACAAGCTGCCCAGGGAGGTGGTGGAGTCACCATCCCTGGAGGTGTTTGAAGAGAGAGTGGATATGGTGCTTGAGGTCTAGTGATGAAGGTTGGACTGGATGATCCTGGTGGTCCTTTCCAACCATAGCAATTCCTAGTGATGAGATGTTGTGCTGAGGGATTTGGTTTAGTCAAGGAATTGTCAGTGTGAAACTAATGATTGGACTCGATGAGCTTGGAGGTCTTTTCCAAGCTAAGAAATTCTGTGACTCTGTGACCTCATTGCTGTCTACAACTACCTGAAGAGAGGCTGTAGCCAGGTGGGGTTGGTCTCTTCTTCCAGGCAACCAGCAACAGAACAGGAGGACACAGTCTTGGGTTGTGCCAGGAGAGGTGCAGGCTGGATGTTGGGAGGAAGTTCTTCACAGAGTGATTGGCATTGGAGTGGACTGCCCAGGGAGGTGGTGGAGTTGCCATCCTTGAAAGTGTGCAGGAGGGGACTGGATGAGGCACTTAGTGCCACAGTCTGGTTGATTGGACAGGGCTGGGTGCTAGGTTGGACTGGATGAGCTTGGAAGTCTTTTCCAAGCTGGCTGATTGCATTCTGTGATTCTGTGTATTTGCTATACCCTCAGACACACACAGACTGCTTTTTGGAAATGGTTCAACTGACCCCATGAATAAGACAAATCTAATGTTAGAGGGTGGAATAAAAGCTTTCAAAAGCTGTAGGTCCATGTATGAAGGTGTTCAGTTTTCACAATTTAACACCTGCCACCTTAATGTTGGTGTTTTAGGCCCCCTCCTAGTTTGACTATACAAATTTCTCAGCCCCTGGTGAGTTGCTCATTTGCCGCTGACATATTGCCTCCTAAAAGCAGTGGCTTACTTCTGGCTGAGCACCATGGTGGACTTTACAACAGCTCTCTCTCTATTTGTTTATTGAGCACAAGTTATTTTACTATTGGGTGCAGCACTTTATGAAGTGTATCTTCTGGGAATATTGCCACTGGAAGGAAGTATAACTATATGATATTTACCTTACTGTGGGAGTAAGGTAACAGGACATGAGCTGATAAACAGGAGCACCTGTGCTGCAAAGTCTCCTGGAGTCCATCTCGGACTCAGGAAGCTAGGCAGCAGATCACACACCCCACATGCAGCGGCAGGAGGTAGAGTGCCAGCTGCAGGGGGCTGATCCTGCAGGTTGTTGATATAATGCTAACCTAGTTCTACCATGCACATAACCCTGGACCAACCTGTACTTTCCACATGTACCAATCTTAAACTAAGTTGGCTGTGCATGCCTCTTCCAAGTAAGCATATAAATCACTGCAACATGGAAATAAAGTGGAGAACGACCATCTAACCACACTGGTGGCTCAAGAGCTGTTTTATCCCAAGTGCAATGCCGGCACCTTACCATGTTGTTTTTGTAGTCATACCGTTTGACTCACACTTTGCCCTAGTGTAATATTTGAAGGTCAGTGGAAGAAAGGCTATTCCTACCGTTGCTTGGCAATGAGGCAGATGAGGAGAGGCTGAGGGAGCTGGGGGTGTGCAGCCTGGAGAAGAAGGGGCTCAGGGCTGACCTCATTGCTGTCTACAACTACCAGAGGGAGACTGTATCCAGGTGGGGTTGGTCTCTTCTGTTAGACAACCAGCAACAGAAGAAGGGGACACAGTCTCAAGTTGTGCCAGGGGAGGTCTAGGCTAGATGGAAGGAGTAAGCTCTTCCCAGAGAGAGTGACTGGCATTGGAATGGGCTGCCCAGGGAGGTGGTGGAGTCACTGTCCCTGGAGGTGTTCAAGCAAAGCCTGGCACTTAGTGCCATGGTCTGGTTGATTGGACAGGGCTGGATGATAGGTGGGACTGGATGATGTTGGAGGTCTCTTCCAACCTGGTTGATGCTACGATTCTTGTTCCTTCTCTATGGCAATGGCATATTTCAGCTCAGTATTGATGAAACAATGGGTGTCATCTAGGTGTAGATGGTAGATAAGATAAATGGAAGTGTGAATGGAAGGAATGAGGGTGTAGGTCTGGTGTAATTAACCAATGGGTTTAGTATGCATGAGTTTTACTACCCATGAGTAGTAAAGGGTATATATAGAGTGTGATCTGAAGACTATCTGTAGATTGCCATTGTGAATAGAACTGGAAGTGAATATAAGGAAAATAAGTTGTGCAAATAAATGTCTTCATGGAGGAAAAGTCTTCTGAAGTCCACGCCTGATGCTGCCCCAACCGAATGCTACACTTCTCCTTACAATCTGAAGGTGAAACAACTGAATTCTGAGGCTTTACACACTTGAGTTCTAAAGAAAAAGAAGCCATACTATGGACTCTCATACTAAGTATGAAGTTTCTGATTTACAAAGAATTGTCCAAAACAAGGCCTGTCACAGATCTTGTAACAGGGATTCCATTTCCCAAAGTTGTTGATCTCCTGTGATCAAGCCCAGGTACTAGGAGGCAACTCTGCACTAACAATTTGATTTATGCTTTCACAGTCCTAATCTGTTCAGAAAGTAGATTGTATTGATGCTAGTCCCCTTACTAGTCTTCAGAATGAAAAAAGAGAACCCACTGACCCACTAAATCCCTGGTACACCTGCATAGGACAGCACCTCTCCTGCCATCAGCCTATCCAGCAGCAGCAGAAGGCTGCCAACAATAATTGTTCCTGAAAGGGCAACTTCCAGGAAACAACACACAAAGGTAGGACAACTTACAGCAGAATAGAAGTGATTACCAGCAACTGAAGGTCAGTGATATTTGCAGATGACACCACATGAAGCAGAAGTGTCAAGCTGCTGGAGGGTAGACGGCCCTGCAGAGGGATTAGGACAGGCTGGAGCCATGGACTGAGGCCAGTAACATGAGGTTTAACAAGGCCAAGCACTGAGTCACGCACTTTGGCCACAACAACCCCCAGCAGCTCTACAGGCTGGGGGAGGAGTGGCTGGAGAGCTGCCTAGCAGAAAAAGACCTGGGGGTGCTGGTGGACAGCAGGCTGAACATGAGCCAGCAGTGTGCCCAGGTGGCCAAGAAGGCCAACAGCATCCTGGCCTGCATCAGCAATGGTGTGAGCAGCAGGAGTAGGGAAGTGCCCATGCCCCTGTACTCAGCACTTGTGAGCCCACCCCTCGAGTACTGTGTCCAGTTTTGGTCAGCACAGGATAGGAGGGACACTGAGGTGCTGGAGCAGGTGCAGAGAAGGGTGACGAGGTTGGGGAGAGGTCTGGCAAACATGACCTATGAGGAGCAGCTGAGGGAGCTGGGCTTGTTTAGTCTGGAGGAGGCTGAGAGGGGACCTTATTGCCCTCTACAACTACCTAAAAGGAGGTTGTAGTGAGGCTGCAGCTGGGCTCTTCTCCCCAGTAACTAATGCTAGGACAAGAGGAAATGGCCTCAAGTTGCATCAGGGAAGAGGAGACTGAGAGGGGACCTTATTGCCCTCTACAACTACTTAAAAGGAGGTTGCAGTGAGGCTGCAGCTGGTCTCTTCTCCCCAATTACTAATGCTAGGACAAGAGGAAATGGCCTCAAGTTGCATCAGGGGAGGTTTAGGTTGGATGTTGGGAGGAAGTTCGTTCCTGAGTGGGTGCTCAGGCACTGGAACAGGCTGCCCAGGGAGGCTGAGGAGTCAAGATTCCTGGAGGTGTTTAAAGGGAGAGTGGACTTGAGGCTATGATGTAGTGATGAAGGTTGGACTGGGTGAGCCTGGTGGTCCTTTGCAAGCATAGTGATTCCTAGTGATGAGATGTTGTGCTGAGGGATTTGGTTTAGTCAAGGACTTGTCAGTGTGAAACTAATGATTGGACTCAATGATCTTGAAGGTCTTTTCCAAGCTAAGAAATTCTGTGATTCTGTTCTTTTCCTCCTTCCTCCACAGTCAGTGGTGAAGTGTTTGCATGCTTGCTATCATGGGCCCCAAGTTTTGAACTGGAGCTGGAAGAGCACATTTCACCTTTAAGTTCTGAGAGGCTGTTGTGGGAGGCCTGGTAGGCCCAAAAGAGTCTTACATATGTCCTGCCTTGCCTAGGCATGTTTCTCTGTTCCACCAGAGAGGCAAGCATGGGAAACAGACACAAAAGAACCTGTAGCCACTGAGTCTGGCCCGCCCAGGATCCTGTGGTAAATAGGTACACACACTTAGCTTGTGCCTGCCTAGTGCAAGGCCTGTGCTCTTCCCAGATTTGGGAAAAGCGAGCCTATGGCTTTGCCTAATACGGTAAGGTTTGGCTAACTGCCATCCTGATTGGCTATTCTGTGTTCAAAGGGCAATTAATCTCGGCCCACATTGATACAAGGAGATACACAGGTAAACAATGTGCTTTCCTGCCCTGCGCTTTGCTGTGCTCTCTCTGCTGTGCTCAGCCGTGCTGCAGTTGCCTACTGCTTTATTGTTTGCCTGGTAAGCTCCACTGCAGGAGCAGACCCTGGATGCCTGCACGCGATCGGCTGTGTGGTCAGCATGACATCGTGCTGAGACTGCACCACATCTGCCTCTGCACTGAAAGTCCTGCTTAGAATTCCTGGACAGAAAAGATCGTCCGGAAGAAGCCAGGAGACAAGGTCAGATGCTGGGAAGATTCAAGTCTCAATGTCCAACATGACAGTCCCCTGAAAGCATTTGGGCACTGTCTGGACTGTGGCTAAGCCCTGCAAGTGGGTAATAATAATTTGTGAGACATCCACCTGTTGTGGGATGCCAGCTTGGTTTCTTTAAACATGGTTTTTCACACAGACATTAAGATGAAAACACACTCGTATGACACACAGAAAACCATCTCTGCCTTTTTAAATAGAATCATAGAATCAGTCTCACACTGTCTCACAGCGAAGGTTTCTGCTTCAGATCCAGCAATGGCCTTGGAACTGGCTGTCTAGCCAGCACTAAACAGGACAACCAGGTGAGAAGCAAAGAATCATAGAATCAGTCAGGGTTGGAAGGGACCACAAGGATCATCCAGTTCCAACCCCCCTGCCATCGGCAGGGACACCCTACCCTAGAGCAGGCTGCCCACAGCCTCATCCAGCCTGGCCTTAAACACCTCCAGCCATGGGGCCTCAACCACCTCCCTGGGCAACCCATTCCAGCCTCTCACCACTCTCATGATGAACAACTTACTCCTCACGTCCACTCTGAACCTCCCCACCTCCAGCTTTTCTCCATTCCCCCCAGTCCTGTCACTCCCTCAGAGCCTAAAAAGTCCCTCCCCAGCTGTTTTGTAGGCCCCCTTCAGATACTGGAAGGCCACAGGAAGGTCACTTGGGAGCCTCCTCTTCTCCAGACTCAACAGCCTCAACTCTTTTCAGTCTGTCCTCACAGCAGAGCTGCTGCAGCCCTCTGAGCATCAAATAGCTTATGCTAATAGTTCAACCTTTAAAAGTTACTAGACAATTAGATCACCTGTCAGATTCTCCTCATCTGACCACTACTTTCTGAATCATAGAATCAACCAAGTTGATCAACCAGAATCAAGAATCAAGAATCAACCTCCAAGATCATCCAGTCCAACCTATCACCCAGCCCTACCCACTCAACTAGACCAATGCACCAAGTGCCTTATCCAGTCTTTTCTTCAACATCTCCGGGGACCGCAGCTCCACTGCCTCCCTGGGCAGCCCATTCCAATGGAAGAACTTCTCCTAACATTCCTCACCAAAGAGCACAAAACTCATTCGTTCATTTCACAGGAAGAAGTAAAACATATATTTGAAACCCTAAAAGGTAGTAAATGTTGAGACTCATTTTGGAGAAGTCAGACTTTGGCATTATTTTTAATGTAGTAATAAACTTGTTAAAAGTGTCACCCTACTTTTTATTCGATTTGGGATACATATATTTTCTTCCCCCTTCTCCCCGTCCCCCCCCCAAAAACAATCCTTAAAACTTGGTTAAGTCCTGTGCTAACTCTCATCTTAACCTCAGAATCATAGAATCAACCAGGTTGGAAGAGACCTCCAAGATCATCCAGTCCAACCTTATAACGACAGAGTGGTACAACAGAGTGTGGCACAACACCCCCCAATCCCTGCCTACCCAGACCCCCCCCCAACACCACCACCAAACCCATAAAGCTCTCCGTACTGTGTGCTTTTTCTATGTATTTATTACAGTTACAACAGAGCTTCTCATAAATAGTTGCATAAAATGTTAAAGCCACGACATTGCACATGATATGAAAGAAAACAAAATCCCAAATGAGTGCATTTACAGAATTTCATCCTGTTGTATACTGCTTTGACGATCGGGTCAGCGAGCTGGGCACCAACCTCAAGTCCTTTCCTAGGGGACAGCGAGTACTGACCCAAACTGAAGACCCGCACAGTGGTATACCACCATTTAGGAAGGAGGGTTAAAAAAGGGTAGAGGGGGAGGTGAGGGAGGAGGAAATTACAGACCAAAGGAAGGTAACAGTCTATATACAAGTAAGGCCTACATTTTCATCAGAGCAAAACGATTCATTCTATTTGTATGCAAAAACTCTTGAGGTTGGATGCACTTAAAAGCAGAGTCTGATCTCAGTGCACTGCTATGTGAGATACATACAACAGGCGAGGCAACTGGAAAGCTCTAGGACCAAGTGAAAAACAGATGTTATAAATGGAGGCTGGATCAACGGGCAGCCGTTTTGGTGAGTCTTCTCCAGGCATGATTTCCATGGTTTGTTTTTTTAAACACCAGTGCTTTGAACATAGGCATTTCCTTCCTTAAATAAATCTTGAAAATGGGTTAAGTTCACTTGCAAAATTCAACTCTTGTTAAAAAAAATTGTTGTTTTTTTTTGCAGAAACCTGAATAAAATACTGTTACTGTATCACTCACCACTGCTTTTTGCAGAGTACAGTGCTATTGTCCTCCACCCCAGTGAAGTCTGCATCACCAGCCCCCCCCCGCATCACCCTGTGTGGGCACCCTGGAATGCATTTGCACATAACATTCACTAGCAGCTGCTTGGCTTGGGGCTTGCTTGCTTCAAAATTCAAGTCAACAGCTGATTCCTAGGAGGAGTCTATCTCCAGTCTGATTAATTAACAGGAGTCTATCTCCAGTCTGATTGATTGGCAGGAGGAGTCCATCTCCAGTCTGATTGGCAGGTGAAAGAGAATGAGAGAGAACTTCAAGCAAGGTCAAACTCTTGGCAAGAGCCTGCTCTGTAAGAAGTTTTTAATGCTACGGATGGGTCGAACATCATTCTGGTGTTTTCGCCGCTCAATGAACGAAGTCAGTCTGGATATGTCAATGCTGTCAGCACTTTTGCTGTTCCCCAGCTGCAGCCATTGCTCCTGGAGGGCCAGTGCAGCTGAGGGACGCTTAGTTGGGTCATCCTGAAGTAGGAAGCATACAAAATCTTTGGCTTTCTGGCTAACTCCTTTGAAGTAGTCATCTGGGAAACTAAAGTCTAAGCGGCAAATATTCAGGCAAGTTTCCTCTACGCTTTCATCCAGGAAAGGAGAGACACCACTAAGAAGGACATATGTGAGCACTCCAATGCTCCAAACATCTGAAGTGAGGGAAACAGGATTTCCAAGAATAATTTCAGGAGCTGCAAACTCTGGGTTTCCAAGTAACTGATGGATATAATAAGTGGTATTGAGCTGGACTGCATCTCCAAAGTCAGCCAGTTTTATGGTTGGCTTGGTGGAACTCTGGTCCACCAAAATATTTTCAGGCTAGAAAACAAAAACAAAAGTTAGAATTAGTTTTTTCCCAGTCAGTCTAAGACACATTTTGACACTGCTGTTTCCCAGAGGGTGCTGTCAGCTCAAGAATGTAACAAACTGCTCAAAACTACAAGGACTGCTGCTGAAGGCCAGCTCTGTGAAGCTCTTAGGAGCAGTCTTGCACACCTCCAAGATCATCCAGTCCAACCTATCACCCAGTCCTGTCCAATCGAACAGACCATGGCACTAAGTGCCTCAGCCAGGCTTTTCTAGAACACCTCTAGGGACGGCGACTCCACCACCTCCCTGGGCAGCCCATTCCAATGCCAGTCACTCTCTGGGAAGAACTTCCTCCTAACATTCTTCACCAAAGAGCACAAAATTCATTTGTTCGTTTCACAGGAAGCTCTTAGGAGTAGTCCCCCCCCAGAACTACTGTATGCTCTGAATGTATTTCACCTGCTGGCACTATAGTTTGTGCAGGGAATATCCTCTGCAGACGTTCACAACAGCAGCTCTGCAAAGCTCTTAGAAGTCCTGCCAAGGCTCCCCCCTCCCCAGAACTACTGTATGCTCTGAATGTGTTTCACTTGCTGGCACTATAGTTTGTGCAGGGAATATCCTCTGCAGACGTTCACAGCTCTGCAAAGTTTCACAAGGACCTGCATTTGGCAACTGAGGTTTAAAAACCAGCAGTTATAAATAGAGGGTAAATAAAGCAACGCTTCTAGTTGTTTGATGACAGAGGCAACAAAATCCTTTTATTTGAAGACTTAAAGATCTTGTCAGAATTTTTATGCTTTCAACAGAGATCAGCTTTAGTTGCTGATTGTTTAATGTAATGCAGCTGCACAGGTGAAGTCCAGCATTGTTCTAAGACTATGGCAGCAGAAGATCCCATTGGATGCAAATGGCTTCAAAACTCCACTACTGGTGAGCTGAAAAGGGAATCATTTTAATGTCTTCATTTCTAAAGATCCTGCTGCTGCAACTGTGATATCATTACAATAAAAATGACTGGGATTGTTTAGCCTGGAGAAGAGGAGGCTCAGGGGTGACCTTATTGCTGTCTACAACTACCTGAGGGGTGGTTGTGGCCAGGGGGAGGTTGCTCTCTTCTCTCAGGTGGCCAGCGCCAAAACGAGAGGACACAGCCTCAGGCTGCACCAGGGGAAGTTTAGGCTTGAGGTGAGGATAAAGTTCTTCACTGAGAGAGTCATTGGCTACTGGAATGGGCTGCCCAGGGAGGTGGTGGAGTCGCCGTCCCTGGAGCTGTTCAAGGCAGGATTGGACGTGGCACTTGGTGCCATGGTCTAGCCTTGAGCTCTGTGGTAACGGCTTGGACTTGGTGATCTGTGAGGTCTCTTCCAACCTTGGTGATACTGTGAGACTGTGACTTACCTGCATCAAGTTTTTAACTAGTTCATCTGCATGCAGCCTTAGACTGAAAAAAGTACATATGCCACAAGAAAAAAATGACATTTTGGGTCTCCATGATAGGCAGACCAGACTGGTTCTGCTTGGAAAACAGAAGTATGTGCAGGTTCTTTTTGCCTTCTCTCACTATGAACCCGTTCAGCTAAAGAGACCCTGCCCAGAAAGAGGATGTGTCAGTGCTAAAATTCCTTATTATTCAAACAGAGGTGGAAAAAAAAGTTTTTCATTACTATTCACATCAAAACCACCTTATCGAGCTTTTCCTATGAGAATGCACCAAATCCTGGGTGTCAAAATGCAAAGGGCAGAACAGAGGCCCAAAGAGGTACCATTCACATAGATCATCATAGAATCAACTGAGAGGATTCAGTCTACCATCAGTAAGTTTGCAGATGACACCAAGCTAGGAGCAGATGTTGATCTGTTGGAGGGTAGGAGAGCCCTGCAAGAGGGACCTTGCCAAGCTGGATGTGTGGACAGAGGCCAATGGAATGAGAGTGAACAAGGCCAAGTGCAGGGTTGTGCATTTTGGCCACAACAGCCCTAACAGCATAACCCTCCAAGTGTGAAGATGAGAAACAGATTTGCAGGAATGGGGGAACAGCAGCATCTTTCATAACACTCTAAACTTCTTGGGAAAGAGCTGGGTTTCTGCTGCAAGTTTCTCAGAAAAGAAATAAAACAAACACATATAACATACACCAAAACTGTTCCTGTCAGCAATTATTTCCAGTGCAAAGGACCACACAAGGCTTTGAAGAGAAAGCACAGGGAATTAAAAGGTTCTGCTTTGCTGGCTAGGACTGAACTAAAGCATTTGCAGATGGAGCCTTGACCCAAAACATTCATATAGTCTCAAATTAATTCACAGTTCTATGTTCCCAGCGGCAAGATTCCTAGAAGTGGGATGTTTTTTGTGCCTGGAATGGTGAGTTTCATTCACTCCTCACCTTTAGGTCCAAATGTGCTATTCTGCAGTTGTGAAGATACTGCACAGCTTCCAGAATCTCTCCCAGGTAGAGTCTAATCTTCCCTTCTGTGAGGTTTCCCCATCGCACGACGTAGTCTAGAAGGCGACCCTGGTCAGCCCTATTGGAATGACAAGGGTTATATTTTGGATTAATCCATGCATCAGAATTGGAAGAAGAAACCTAACAGGCCATAGATGACAGGGATAATTGTAGCCTGCAGGACCTAGAAGGCAGGACTAAGGTAGGAAGAAGAGATGTGATATCAAGCTACCAGATCATAGAATCATAGAATCAACCAGGTTGGAAGAGACCTCCAAGATCATCCAGTCCAACCTAGCACCCAGCCCTGTCCAATCAACCAGACCATGGCACTCATCCAGGCTTTGCTTGAACACCTCCAGGGACGGCGACTCCACCACCTCCCTGGGCAGCCCATTCCAATGCCAATCACTCTCCAGCCCATTCCAATGCCAATCACTCTCTCTGTGAAGAGCTTCCTCCTTCCATCCAGCCTAGACCTGCCCTGGCATAACTTGAGACTGTGTCCCCTTGTTCTGTTGCTGGTTGCCTGGCAGAAGAGACCAACCCCACCTGGCTACAGCCTCCCTTCAGGTAGCTGCAGACAGCAATGAGGTCTGCCCTGAGCCTCCTCTTCTGCAGGCTGCACACCCCCAGCTCCCTCAGCCTCTCCTCACAGGGCTGTGTTCCAGGCCCCTCACCAGCTTCATCACCCTTCTCTGGACATGTTCCAGTACCTCAACATCTCTCTTGACTTGAGGGGCCCAGAACTAGATACAACATTCCTAATTCACTTGTACAACCACTTGGTATAAAATAATTGCTGGACTTTCAAACTAAGCTAATCATCCACTTAGCAGTTAACATCTCATCTTATTTCCTTATGAGTATTCAACTCAATATTTTCATAACAGCATTAGGCAACTGCAATATTTTACTTAGGTCTTTTCAAACTTCAATCAATTCTTGAAGTTCCTTATTCATAGGACCACTACAAATGCCTCAGAAAGTTCACTGTAGAGATTGCATTTTACAGATATGGGTGAAGTCCACACACATTTCTAACACTATTATGTAGCTGGTGGAGGTCTCAAAGGTATCAAGAAGGCCAATGAGCTGGGGATGCTGGAGATTCTGCATGACTCCAAGTTCATGGGTAACTTGGTCTCGCTTCATCAACTTCTTATTCACAAATTTAGTGGCTACTGCTTGCTTGGTTCCCTTCTGGTCACACTTCTTAACGACAGAGAATCTGCCCCTAGAATACAAAGTTGAAAAGAAAGAATTAACCAAAGGGACTTACTTTGACCTTGAAAGATAACTTTAGAGAGAGATCTAATCTTAGATCTCTAGTAAGCTACTCCTACAGAGCAGTCTCTGCACATAAGTTTTCAGCAGATGCACCTTCTACAAAATGTGTCTATATACATAATTACCTCCTGCTAGAGACCTGTTTTATTGTGTTTGCAGAGGACTCCAGGCAGAGTAGTATCCAGCTTTCGAGTCTATGGGACTTATTTTGCCAATTTTAGAACTTTTCCTGTCTGTACTTTTTGTATCCTACATAAAAGCTGGTGACACATGGGTTTGATGGGTGGAGCACTGGATGGATAAAGAACTGGCTTGATTGCTGCACCCAAAGAGTGGCTGTCAATGGCTCCATGGCCAAGGGGAGGCCAGTGACAAACGGAGTCCCTCAGGCATCAGTCCTGGGACCAGTCTTGTTCAACATCTTTGTGGGTGCCATGGACAGAGGCATTGAGTGCAGCCTCAGCAAATTTGCTGACAGCACCAAGCTGTGTGGTGCAGCAGCCAGGCTGGAGGGGAAGGGATCCATCCAGAGGGAGCTGGACAGGCTGGAGAGGTGGGCACAAGCCAAGCTCAAGAGGTTCAACAAGACCAAGTGCAAGGTCCTGCATCTGGGTGGAGGCAATGCCAAGCACAAATGCAGGCTGGGCAGTGATTTGGCTGGGAAACAGCCCTGAGGAGAGGGACTTAGGGGTGCTGGTGGACAAGAAGCTCAGCATGAGCCAGCAGTGTGCACCTGCAGCCCAGAAAGCCAAGCAGATCCTGGGCTGCAGCAGGAGAAGTGTGACCAGCAGTGGAGGGAGGTGATTCTCCCTCTCTACTCCGCTCTGCTGAGACCCCAGCTGGAGTACTGCATCCAGTTCTGGAGCCCCTATGACAAGAAGGATGTGGAGATGCTGGAGCTTGTCCAGAGAAGGGCCTTGAGGGCAGCTCTGCTGTCAGGACAGACTGAAAGAGTTGGAGGTGTGTGGGCTGGAGGAGGCTCCTAGGTAACCTTCTTGTGGCCTTCCAGTATCTGAAGGGGGCCTACAAAAAAGCTGGGGAGGGACTTTTTAGGCTCTGAGGGAGTGACAGGACTGGGGGGGAATGGAGCAAAGCTGGAGGTGGGGAGATTGAGCCTGGATGTGAGGAGGAAGCTGTTGATCATGAGAGTGGTGAGAGGCTGGAATGGGTTGCCCAGGAAGGTGTCTGAGGCCCCATCCCTGGTGGTGCTTAAGGCCAGGCTGGATGAGGCTGTGGGCAGCCTGCTCTAGGGTAGGGTGTCCCTGCCCGTGGCAGGGGGGTTGGATGATCCTTGTCAGATACCTGACTGATCCTAAAATGGTTCAGGAGAGCTTCACTACAGAAGCACCATCAAGTTACCGTAAGGCATGCTTAAAATAAATCTCAGTCCAAGAGACCATTTCAGCCTAAATACATTCTGGTTTTGCAGTGCCCTCTAGTGCTGGTCAAATGTTCACTTCCTCACTTCTATTTAATTCAGTGCAATTCTGGTATTTTTAGGCTCATAGAAGTATTTTTCCAAGAGAATTTCGGTTTTTAAAAGAGAAGTTAAACAGTTTTGACATAGCTTGGAGATCAGCATATGGGAACGCACCTGCCAAGCTCAGCCACTTCACTGTAGAGGGAATCAAAGTTGTCTTTCCAGATCACAATGATTCCATCACTTCCAGGACCTACAAAAAATCAGAAGAAAATATGCTCAACATTTAATACACTCAGATGCTCCTCAGAGTTAAACTGTTGTAATTATAACCAATTAATTGTTTCAGATGTTTGCAGAAAGAAATATTTAGACTTCACATTCAGTTTGGGAATATGTTCCAGGAAGAATTTGCTTCAGTCAGAGTGGACCCTATCATCACAGGCTCACAGGATGTTAGGGATTGGCAGAGACCCAAGGAGATCATCGAGTACAACCCCCCTGCCAGAGCACACAATCTAGCACAGATCACAGAGGAACACATCCAGCCAGGCCTTGAAAGTCTCCAGAGAAGTAGATTCCACAACCTCTCTGGGCAGCCTGTGCCAGTGCTCTGGGACCCTTACAGTAAAGAAGTTCCCCCTTGTGTTGAGGCAGAACCTCCTGTGCTGCAACTTACACCCATTGCTTCTTGTCCTATCCCAGGGAGCAGTGAGCAGAGCCTGTCCCCTGCTCGTGGCAGCCCTCAGGTGTTTATAAGCATTTATCAAATCTCTTCTAAGTCTTCTCCAGACTAAGCCCCAGGTCCCTCAGCCTCTCCTCATCAGCCATGCCCTCCAGTCCCCTCATCATCTTCGTAGCCCTCCACTGGACCCTCTCCAGCAGATCCCTGTCCCTCTGAAACTGGGGAGCCCAAAACTGAACACAGTATTCAAGATGAGGTCTCAGCAGGGCAGAGCAGAGGAGGAGGAGAACCTCCCTTGATCTGCTGGACACACTCCTCCTAATACAGCCCAGGATCCCATTGGCCTTCTTGGCCACAAGGGCACATTGCTGTGCCATGGGTAACTTGTTATCTCTCCACAGAGCTGCCCTCCAGCAGATCACCTCCCAGCCTGTACTGGTGCAGTTTATTATTCCTCCCCAGATGCAGGACTCTGCATTTGTCCTTGTTGAACCTCATCTGGTTCTTCTGGTTTGCTTTTAAACCTGAATGTGTCTGTATTGAAAGGCAACTCATGGTGTCTTATTGCCCATCCTCTTCTGTAACCAACTACTTGATAGTTTCTGAAGACTACCAGAGCAAGAGAAGGTAAGAGGTACTCTTTATTCCTTGCACAAGATAACACACAATAATTGCCTAGAATTAAGTGGCAAGTCCTTCAAGTCCAAAGGACTTCAACTCTGAAGTGCAAAGACTTGGAAAAGACTGTATAGCTCGATGATGAAGCCTTACTTTGTGCTACTGCTCCAAAGTTTTTGTTTTGCTCTTATGGGCTGGGGAAATAAAGGGGGGGCAAACTGGTTCTGGAACTTTTTTGTCAAAGTATTAATACAGCTGAGAAGTACTAGCAAAATACAGCTGTCTGAATTTAAACATCTCCAGGGATGGCGACTCCACCACCTCCCTGGGCAGCCCATTCCAATGCCAATCACTCTCTCTGGCAACAACTTCCTCCTAACATCCAGCCTAGACCGCCCCTGGCACAACTTGAGGCTGTGTCCCCTTGTTCTGTTGCTGGTTGCCTGGGAGAAGAGCCCAACCCCACCTGGCTACAGCCTCCTTTCAGGTAGTTGTAGACAGCAATGAGGTCTGCCCTGAGCCTCCTCTTCTCCAGGCTGCACACCCCCAGCTCCCTCAGCCTCTCCTCACAGGGATGTACTCCAGGCCCCTCACCAGTTCTCTGGACACCTTCCAGCACCTCAACATCTCTCCTGAATGGAGGAGCCCAGAACTGGACACAGCACTCAAGGTGTGGCCTGACCAGTGTTGAGTCCAGGGGAAGAATAACCTCCCTTGTCCTGCTGGCCACACTGCTCCTGATACAGGCCATGATGCCATTGGCTCTCCTGGTCACCTGGGCACACTGCTGCCTCATGCTCACCCTTCTATCTACCAGTACCTCCAGGTCCTTTTCTGCCTGGCTCATCTCAGCTACTCTGTTCCCAGCCTGTAGCACTGCTTGGGGTTGTGTGGTGGAGAGTCCCAAAGGTCACAAAATGGGCTTGAGCATGTCCTCTTTTGTCCAGATATGTTTACCTGCTGCCTGCATTGCAGCCAGAGGCGTGAAAACAGGACAAAAGGAACCCAGAGAACCTAGTCTGGTGTAGCCTGGTCGCCTAAGAGGGTTTACAGAAGACCCACGCCCCTGTCGCGTGCAAGGCACATGCGCCCCCATTTTGGAGGAGAACAGCTTATGGGTTCTTCCTTTTCTGGGTGTATTTGGGTGATTGCCAAAGGTGACTGGGTGATATTTGGGTGATACTGTGGCCAAAGAGACCATTAGCCTCGGCCATTGTCCTATAAAAGGGAGTCAACAGGTGAGTAAGGTGCTTGTGTGCTTGTTCATTCCTTGCTTNTCTGGTTTAGCCTGGTCGCCTAAGAGGGTTTTCAGAAGACCCACACCCCTGTCGCGTGCAAGGCACATGCGCCCCCATTTTGGAGGAGAACAGCTTATGGGTTCTTCCTTTTCTGGGTGTATTTGGGTGATTGCCAAAGGTGATTGGGTGATATTTGGGTGATACTGTGGCCAAAGAGACCATTAGCCTCGGCCATTGTCCTATAAAAGGGAGTCAACAGGTGAGTAAGGTGCTTGTGTGCTTGTTCATTCCTTGCTTGCCCACCACCTCAGCCTGCCGTGCCAGCAGCCAAGCCACATCACAGCCCACGTGGGATTCACCAGAAAAATTCTACTGTATAGTTTCCTGCATACGCTTTGGGCCACAGACATTAAGACTGAGGACTAGTGAGTATTCTGGTTCTCTTTATTCAAGTTGCTAAAGGAATTTGGTTAACCTCACAAGCAGTGAATGAAGCCACAAGACTCACAGTCTCACAGTATCACCAAGGTTGGAAGAGACCTCACAGATCATCAAGTCCAAGCCGTTACCACAGAGCTCAAGGCTAGACCATGGCACCAAGTGCCACGTCCA
>WAAF01010895.1:22374-45892 GCA_013400475.1 Tricholaema leucomelas
AACTGCATCCTAGAGTTTGTGTGGATAGTTGTAAGTAAGTTTGGGGGAATTATTTTTTTATATATTAATAGATTATTTAATAACTTTTACATCAGCCTCATTGTATTTCACCCCAAACTCATATTTCAACTACCCCCTTCATAACAGGTTGTTCTGGCCAAAGTGCAGAATCCTGCACTCGGCCTTGTTAAATCTCATCCCATTGGCCAGAGTGCTGTGGGTTTACTAAGGTTAGGCAACAGAAATTAAACTCTCAGATCAAACTGGAGAGAAAATACAGAATTGTATTTAGAGAGAGATACAGCAATGGATCTCACAGAGCTATCTCCCCATTCATGGCAAACCCCCTTGAAGTTTCCCCATTCCCCAAAAAAACCTAAATCTACCTTCCCCAGTGCTCAAATCCTCCCACCACGCTCCCCCCCAACACCTCCAGCCAGCCAAGAGGCCTACTGCTTACATATTCCTGATAGATTGGCTCCTGCCACACACCCAGGGCAGGAGGAGGAGGAGAGGAGAGCAAACTGACCTTGTTGTGAGTCTATAAGGAGATAGCAGAATTATGGGATTGAATAACAACCTTCTAGTCCCCAGAAAACTTTTTTTAACCCTATAGCCTCAACCTGGGACACAGAGGCAGAACTTGGAAGTGGCAGCACTCATTGAAAATGCCCCCAAATTTATTTCAGAGTCTGGGTTCAAGATTCCAGGAACATGGCAAGGTTTTATTTTGGGGGGGGGGAAAGGAGGAAGAACATATTTTGAGAGGCTGGGGACAATAACAGTACAAATTCCTGCATCAGCTGGGACCGACATATGAAGACAGAAAGCAGCATTTCATAGTTTATTTCCCTTTATGAGAGTCAGTTTGAGATAGAGCCATTCACTTAACATCTAGAAATTACTTCTCATCAATGGATAAATATATGGGTCTCTCAAGAGACTGAAGGACCCAGATAGCAGCAGTGGTTACAAACTGCAGGTAAGAAAGTCCATGACCTGGATGAGGCAATAGAGGGAGTGCACTGTCACCAAGTTTGCTGATGATGCAAAACTGGGAGGAGTGGCTGACACACCCAAAAGGCTGTGCTGCCAAATCAGCCAGACCTAGACAAGCTGGAGTGTTTGGAGGGAAGAAATTTAATGAAATACAACAAGTGTGGAGTCTTGCATCTGTGAAGGAACAAGCCCTTGGACCAGTATAGGCTGGGGACTGACCTGCTGCAGAGAGCAGCACAGGGATAGGGACATGGAGGTCCTGGTGGACAGACGGATAACCATGAGCCAGCAACATGCTGCTGTGTCCAAGAAGATCAGTGGCATCCAGGGAGTATTATAAGGAGTGTGGTTAGTAGGCTGGGAGGCATTCTCCTCCCCCTTTACTCCGCCCTGGTGAGGCTGCATCTGGAATATTGTGTCCGGTTCTGGGCCCCTCAGTTCAAGAAGCACAAGGAACTGCTTGAAAGAGTCTGGCACAAAGCCACAAAGATGATTAAGGGAATGGAACATCTCCCTTATGAGGAAAGGCTGAGGGAGCTGGGCCTTTTTATAAAGCTTGGAGAAGAGTGGGACAGCAGCAATGGATGTAAGCAACAGAACGAGGGGACACAGTCTCAAGTTGTGCCAGGGCAGGTCTAGGCTGGATGTTAGGAGGAAGTTGTTGCCAGAGAGAGTGATTGGCATTGGAATGGGCTGCCCAGGGAGGTGGTGGAGTCACTGTCCCTAGAGGTGCTGAAGAAAAGCCTGGCTGAGGCACTTAGTGCCATGGTCTAGTTGATTGGACAGGACTGAGTGCTAGGTTGGACTGGATGATCTTGGAAGTCTCTTCCAACCTGGTTGATTCTATGATTCTAAGAGGAGACTGAGGGGTGACTTCAGGAATGTTCACAAATACATGAAGGGTGAGCGTCAGGACGATGGAGCCAGGCTCCGCTCACTGATGTCCAATGACAGGACAAGGGGCAATGGGTGCAAGCTGCAGCACAGGAGGTTCCATGTAAACATAAGGAAAAAAAACATTCACTGTGAGGATGACAAAACACTGGAATGAGCTGCCCAGAGAGGCTGTACAGTCTCCTTCTCTGGAGATATTAAAAACCCACCTGGATGCATTCTTCTGTGACCTACTCTAGGTGGTCCAGCCCTGGCAGGGTGGTTGGACTAGATGATGTTCTGAGGTCCCTTCCAATCCCTAACGTTTTAATTCTGTGATACTGTGTCCTTGTGTTTTCCCTGTTTCTAAAAATGGAGGATCCTATATACTTACCAGCAAAATAAGTGGATGCACAAACACACTGAAACTTAACATAAGGTCAAACACATCAAGTAAAAACAATCTGTTTTTTCCCCATTTGCCCTCAAAGCACAGACATGTTTTGTATTTGTAAATTTCCTTTTGTGCTCTCACAAACATAATGGGTTCAAACTGGCAGAGGGGAGATTCAAACTAGATGTTAGGAGGAAGTTCTTTACAGTGAGGGTGGTAAGACGCTGGCACAGGTTGCCCAGGGAGGTTGTGGATGCTTCCTCCCTGGAGGTGTTCAAGGCCAGGTTGGATGAAGCCTTGAGCAACCTGTTCCTAGTGGGAGGTGTCCTTGCC
Source organism: Tricholaema leucomelas (assembly GCA_013400475.1). NCBI lineage: Eukaryota > Metazoa > Chordata > Aves > Piciformes > Lybiidae > Tricholaema lacrymosa > Tricholaema leucomelas. Next base: position 24,974 of record WAAF01010895.1, read on the forward strand.
TATGGCAGGGGGTTGGAACCAAATGATCTTTGAGGTCCCTTCCAACCTAAACCATTCTATGATTTAGGTTGTCTCACTTTTAGCACTCAAATAATGTACTTGAAGTGTAGAGCCATGACACAAAGACAAGTTACAGTTTACACATTCTCCTAAACACTGTAGCTTTGCAACTCTACCACGGAGTCACACCAACATAGAGAGTAACAGTGATACTCCATCTGTACACTTTGGAAAGCATACATTTTACCACTGTAACTTCCATCAAGACTAAGCTAAGAATGCAGATGACAAAATGTGGTATTAAAATAGTCTTTTTGAACTAGTACTGACAGATGAGGTAAATGCATGTTGACAGCACTGCACAAGCATCTTGTCTGTATGAACCTCTTAAAAGTTACCTCTTAAAGGAACACCTATTCCTGCTGCAGCAAGTAACATAACACAGCTGAAAAGATTTGTTATGATACTGCTCTAACAACAAGAGTCCCAAGAGCTGAGGTTTTCTTCTCCTTGTGCTATGGGTAACTGACACTTGGAATGCAACCTACCTAAAACTCGTAGACTGGCAGAAGATGAGACTGAACCCATATCGTTTGCAGCTGTACAGGTATAGATACCATCGTCTTCCACAGTCACGCCAATGATTTTCAGGGAAGCCTCTCCTAAGTCACTGTAAAACACAATGGCATCTGTTAACTTTTATCAGAGCCACCTTACAGACCTTAAGCTATGGACATTGGATAAGGTTGGATTGATACTGTCAATGTTTCTTATTCTCTAGCCCCTATCTCTTTCTGGACCAACATTACAAACCCTGTCCCTGCCATTTCAGAAGGGTCTACCAGAATGTGAGCACATTGTGTCTGTTGGGTTTCTTGGAGTATCCTATAGACTTAGAAAAACATCCTCAATGACATTGTGTCTGTTGAGTTTCTTGGAGTATCCTATAGACTTAGAAAAACATCCTCAATGACACTGTCTCAGCACGTCCCAGGCTCAATTGTGTTTGAAAATCAAGTGCTTCCCTTGTTTTTTTCTGCTTCCTCTGATTCCTTCACATTATGAAAGCCACATCAAGATAATCATTGTTCTCTTTCTGGAAGGTTAGCTTCCAGTGCTAACTAGATTCCAGTGCTAGATTCCAGTGCTGACTCCCTGCATGTAGAATTTGATTAAACATTTGCACTTTCACAGCATTCTCCCCTGCCTGTGATTAAATTCACAAGCTTTTGTTGTTTATAATATAGCTTGCTGTATTTTTAATACAGCTTGCTTTATTTTTAAGGGAGTGGCTCTTTCAAATGGTAGGGAGAAGCAGCAGGGATAGAGAGGTGCCCATGCCCCTGTACTCTGCACTCGTGAGCCCACACCTCAAGTACTGTGCCCAGTTTTGGTCAGCACAGGATAGGAGGGACACTGAGGTGCTGGAGCAGGTGCAGAGAAGGGTGACAAGGCTGAGGAGAGGTCTGGCAAACATGGCCTGTGAGGAGCGGCTGAGGGAGCTGGGGGTGTTTAGTTTGGGGAAGAGGAGGCTGAGAGGGGACCTTACTGCCCTCTACAACTACCTGAAAGGAGGTTGTAGTGAGGCTGCAGCTGGTATCTTCTCCCCAGTTACTAATGCTAGGACAAGCGGAAATGGCCTCAAGTTGTGTCAGGGGAGGTCTAGGTTGGCTGTTGGGAGGAAGTTCTTTCCTGAGCAGGTGGTCAGGCACTGGAACAGGCTGCCCAGGGAGGTGCTGGAGTCACCATCCCTGGAGGTGTTAAAAGAGAGAGTGGCTGTGGTGCTTGAGGCTCTGGTCTAGTGATGAAGGCTGCTGGGATGAAGGCTGTACTGGATGATCCTGGTGGTCCTTTGCAACCACAGCAATTGCTAGTGTTGAGATGTTGTGCTGAGGGATTTGGTTTAGTCAAGGACTTGTCAGTGTGAAACCAATGATTGGACTCTATGAGCTTCAAGGTCTTTTCCAATCTAAGAACTTCTGTGACGAGGGCTCCCCCCTTCAATACAAAATGCACACATCACTGTACCTTTGCAAACCTCAGAATCTGGAAACATGAAGATGGGAGGAAACTAAAAATTACTTCAGTTTTTCCTGTGCTCCAGGACAGAAACAGCACAAACTATCCAAGGACAGAAAAGCAAGCTTCTGTACTCTTCCTTAATTTTTCTTCCTGCTCAATCATCCTTTTCCTTTGGCAATATGTCTTTAAATGTCTGCTTAAATCTTCCTCTGTGCCATTCCATTGTGTTTTTTAACCCTATGCCATGGACATGAACAGTAGATCACTTTGTTTACAAAAGTCTCCAACAAACTGGAACACTTGGCAAGGCCACTCCTAGGCTTTTCCAAGCTCAAAACAACCCTGACATTGTGTTCTTCTTTCACATTATGGTTGGTTTCAAGATGTTCTATCATTCTGTTGCTTTCCTTTGGGTTCATCTGAGTCATGTGCAAATTATTTGACTGACATGAAAACTATTTGCTGTTGTCTCCTCCACATCATTTCAGAAAAGAAAAAGAAAAGAATGTGAATTTTAGGAACATAGCAGAAGTGTGGCCAGCAGGTGAAGGCAGCTGATTGTCCCCTCTGCTCCACTCTGCTGAGACCCTACCTGGAGTACTACATCCAGTTCTGGAGTCGTTATTACAAGAAGGATGTGGATGTGCTGGAGTGTGTCCAGAGAAGGCCACTGGGATGCTCAGAGGGCTGCAGCAGCTCTGCTATGAGGACAGACTGAAAGAGTTGGGGCTGTGCAGGCTGGAGAAGAGGAGTCTGCGAGGTGACCTTCTTGTGGCCTTCCAGGATCTGAAGGGGGCTACAAAAAAGCTGGGGAGGGACTTTTTAGGCTCTGAGGGAGTGACAAAACTAGGGGGAATGGAGCAAAGCTGGAGGTGGGGAGGTTCAGACTGGAGGTGAGGAGGTAGTTGTTGAGCATGAGAGTGGTGAGAGGCTGGAATGGGTTGCCCAGGGAGGTGGTTGAGGCCCCATCCCTGGAGATGTTTAAGGCCAGGCTGGATGAGGCTGTGGCCAGCCTCATCTAGGGTAGGGTGTCCCTGTCCATGGCAGGGGGATTGGAACTAGATGATCCTTGTGGTCCCTTCCAACCCTGACTGATTCTGTGATCCTATGACCTCCCTGCCCTCAAAGAACAGGTCATGATTATCATTTCTAAAACTCAGTGAGACACAGACAACAATTTACTGGATATAATTCTCTACCAGCAACGAATCACAGTGAATTTAACCAAACAAATTTAACTCTTTAATCATCTCTCAACAGTCCTGGATGCAGTAGCAAAGGTGCCACAATGCCTCTGTCTCCCCTGGATATGAAAAGAATTACACTCAGTGAAAAAGAAAAAGCAGCAGCAGCAGAAGGTTAAAAATAATAACAAAATGTGCAGTCATGTTTTCAGGTAAGTTGGGTGACACCACACAGCCTCTAAGAAGATGGCACAGCCTTCCATCTGTTACTGAGAAAGCAAACTTGCCTTTCTGCTTGAAAGCCACAGCTATCCGGGAGCAAGGGGGCAAACAGACAATGCAGCAGCTGCTGTTAACGACCACCCAAATGACCGTACCTGTAGGAAATGCTGTGATGACCGTCATTGCTCAGTGTGGTGTGATTGGGACCCTTCCAAGTAACTGAAGCCTTGGGGCGACCACAGACTTTACACTTGAGCACGATGGTCTCTCCTGTCTCACATGTGACCTCACTCAATGGTATTATAAACTCTGGGGGAACTGGAAAAAGAACATTAATGACAATAGGTCACTTTAAATTAATAAACATGTTTGTCTGTTTCTCTTGCACTCTCTCTTTTCTATTAGACAAGTCAGTACAGTAACAAACATGACATAGAGCATTAGCTGTCTCCATTAGCATAGAACCACAGAATCAGCCAGGTTGGAATAGACCTCCAAGATCATCCACTCCAACCTAGCACCCAGCCCTGTCCAATCAACCAGACCATGGCACTAAGTGCCCCATACAGGCTTTACTTGAGCACCTCCAGGCACAGCGACTCCACCACCTCCCTGGGCAGCCCATTCCAATGCCAATCACTCTCTCTGCCAACAACTTCCTCCTAACATCCAGCCTAGACCTCCCCTGGCACAGCTTGAGACTGTGTCCCCTTGTTCTGTTGCTTGGTGGCCTGGCAGAAGAGACCAACCCCACCTGGCTACAGCCTCCCTTCAGGTAGTTGTAGATGGTAATGAGGTCACTCCTGAGCCTCTTCTTCTGCAGGCTGCACACCCCCAGCTCCCTCAGCCTCTCCTCACAGGGCTGTGCTCCAGGTCCCTCATCACCTTCACTGCCCTTCTCTGGACATGTTCCAGTATCTTAACATCTCTCTTGAATTGAGGAGCCCACACTCAAGGTGTGCCCTGACCAGTGCTGAGTACAGGGGAAGAATAACCTCCCTTGTCCTACTGGCCGCACTGTTCCTGATCCAGGCCAGGATGCCATTGGCTCTCCTGGTCACCTGGGCACACTGCTGGCTCATGGTCACCCTTCTATCTACCAGTATCAGTACCAAAAAGAGCCTACATATGTCTTTACAGAAAACACTCAGTCCCTGACAATTCCTAACAGGCAAATTTAAACTAAGTAAATAATGTTTTGATTGAATTATACTTATTGCAACTTAGAAAAAGATAAGATAACTTACCATCATAAATGTAATTGTTGTTGAGAAGCTGGAAAAAAGTGAAAATAAAGAATGAATGCCACAATAACCTTGTAGCAACTTTAAGAATTGCAGAAAACAAAGCACAGTGATGAGCTGAAGTTAGCTGTACCCACAAAGATCCCAGAAACATATGAACATCAGAATTTCTGCACCACCCTACTCTTTCTGCAATATTCTCATGCCACATCATGCTGGCAGGCTCAGTGATTATTTTCTTCCTGCTTTCCAATTTGGCAAATGCTCTCTGTTAAAACCACTGCTGCCTCTAATTGCTTCATGTGAAATTCTGACAGAAGCTATCTTTAAAGAGATCCCAACACAACTTCTGTGCTAGTTTGAGCCTAGCTAGAATGTTTTGGTGAGAGGAATTAGATTACAGGCTGTGAAAAGGAAACAATGGTGATGTCTGCTGCACTCATAGGCTTGCTGAGAGGTGTAATAACAAGAACACAAACACAGGTAACAGGGGTGGGAAGAAGGTGAAAGGGTGATTGTTTCCTCTTTATCCAGTAATTAACATTAGTGATAGCATGTGCTGGTTTGAGCCTAGCTGGGATATGTTGGTGAGAGGAATTAGACGATAGGCTGTGAAAAGGAACCAATGGTGATGTCTGCTGCACTCATAGGCTTGCTGAGATGGATAAGAACAAGAACACAAACACAGAAAACAGAGTTGTTTCCTCTCTGTCTTCAGGGCTGCACTTCTCTCTAACCTAACCTGCGATCTGTGTGACTAATCCTTCTGCTTCTTAACCCCCCTGGCTGACCCTCCAAACTCACCTTGAATATAAGGCAAAGTCTGGGGTAAGGTAGATGGGTGGGAAGAAGGTGGAAGGGTGGTTGTGAGCCCCTCCTGGGGACTCTGGTTTCTGGGAGGGCTGTTGTGTTTCTGTATCACTTTTTAACTTGTCTATGTCTGTCTATAGCTGTAGATACTGTAAATACCTGCTTGGGTATTGTGCTGAGCTGTAAATATAAAGCTTCATTCTTCAATTTCCAGCTTGGCTGAGTCTAGTCTGGGTGATTTCTTAAGTGTGTGGGGGTGGGGAATACCAAAACCATCCCAACTTCTTTTGGAAACTGTTTCATCTTCGTGGCACTTACCTTGACAGAAACCTTGTTGGCAAGTCCTTCTCGGGATCTGCGGTAACCATTCTCGAGCTTGCCTTCCCTTTTGCCGTCTTTATCTTTTTTCTCAGATTTCTTCCTTAAACGGAGTGCTGTGTGCCAAGATGCTGACTTCCTGAATATAGAATATTAACCTTGGGTCATTTTTTTTTTTTTCAACTCCAGGTAGTGTGTCATACTCACTAGTTTAAGGTGATATTGGAAAAGTATGTCAAAATGTCATTTCAGTGTATTATCACAGTATGACAGCATCAGAAATGGTGTGACCAGCAGGACTAGGGAGCTGATCACGTCCCTGTATTCAGCACTCAGACAGCTGAACATGAGCCAGCAGTGTGCCCAGGTGGCCAAGAAGGCCCACAGCATCCTGGCCTGCATCAGCAATGGTGTGAGCAGCAGGAGCAGGGAGGTGCTCATGCCCCTGTACTCAGCCCTTGTGAGCCCACACCTCGAGTACTGTGTCCAGTTTTGGTCAGCAAAGGATAAGAGGGACACTGAGGTGCTGGAGCAGGTGCAGAGAGGAGCAATGAGGCTGGGGAGAGGTCTGGCAAACATGGCCTGTGAGGAGCGGCTGAGGGAGCTGGGGGTGTTCAGTCCGGAGGAGGGGAGGCTGAGAGGGGACCATACTGCCCTCTACAACTACCTAAAAGAAGCAAGGTTGTAGTGAGGCTGCAGCTGGTCTCTTCTTCCAAGTTACTAATGCTAGGACAAGAGGAAGTGGCCTCAAGTTGCGTCAGGGGAGGTTTAATTTGGATGTTGGGAGGAAGTTCTTTCCTGAGCGGGTGCTCAGGCACTGACCTTGACAAGTCCTTGACTAACCCAAATCCCTCAGCACAACATCAAATCACTATGAATCACCATGGTGGGAAAGGACCACCAGGATCATCCAGTCCAACCTTCATCTCAGCAGCCTTCATCACTAGACCAGAGCCTCAAGTGCCACATCCACTCTCTCTTCAAACACCTCCAGGGATGGTGACTTCACCACCTCCCTGGGCAGCCCATTCCAATGCCAATCACTCTCTCTGGCAAGAACTTCCTCCTAACATCCAGCCTATACCTCCCCTGGCCCAACTTGAGACTGTGTCCCCTTGTTCTGTTGCTGGTTGCCTGGCAGAAGAGACCAACCCCACCTGGCTACAGCCTCCCTTCAGGTAGTCAGGTTCTCTCATTGAAGGTGTGAGAGAGGTCTTCCTAGCACAGTCTGTCATTTTCAATAGGCTTTGCACTCACAGTAGATCTCCATGAACTCTGAAATCCTTTTTCACTTAGGAAACTCCTGTTTCCTTAAAGAAAGGTGTCTGGCCTGGTAACTCCTCCTGTTCAATAAACTAGCAACTGTTACTGCTCTTCGATCATGTATTGTTTCATAAACTGTACTCAGAAGAATGCACTACTACAGGTTTTAAATCACGGGCATCTGCTTCTTTCTTACTAACTTGTATTTTGTAGTTGCTAAGGGACCTCTGAAGTACTCATTCTGCTTGATCTTCTTTTCACCCAAACCACTCTATGAATCTGTTTCTCAAAGTCCACATCAGCTTGTGGTTTAAAATGCTCAAAGCTCCATATAAATTGGAAGTTCTTCTTCCTAGTCCCCCCCTACATCCATGTGCTAGTTTGAGCCTAGCTAGCATGTTTTGGTGAGAAGAACTAGATGATAGGCTGGAAAATGAAAACAATGGTGAGGTCTACTTCCCTCACAGTCTTGCTGAGATGTATACAAAAGAAAGGCAAAACAAAAGATAAGGTCACTTCTGCTCTGCACTTCGTGCTGGGCTGTCCTCTTCTCTTTGCCTGCTGGGGAGAAGCTGAGGCTGCTGGCTGGACTCCATCTTGCTTTCTAACCTCACCCTCCCTTTGCTTGGCTGCTTCACCTTGCTTTTTAACCCTCTTGGCCGAACCTCCATTCTTCCTTAGGACTGGGGTAAGGTTGAGAGGGGTAGGGGGAAGGTGAGGGGTGGTTGAGAGCCCCTCCTGGGGACTCAGGTTTCTGGGAGGGGAATTGTGTTTGTATTACCTTTTTACCTTGTATATTTCTGTCTATAACTGTATATACTGTAAATATCTGCTTGTACATTGTGCCAGCTGTAAATATAAGCTTCATTCAAATTTCCAGAGCCGACTGAGTCTAGTCTGGGTGATTTCTAAAGTGTGGGGGGGCAGGGGACACCCAAACCATCACAATCCACCCAAGCACTCACTTGATGGTTCCATCAGGGTTGTCGATTATGACTGCACTGGTATGCCCCAAGACATAGCCGGGAATCCAGCCCTCAGCTGCGGGGCACTGATCAGTGGCGGCTCTGAACACCAAAAACATGTTCTGTTGGTTGCTGGCGAGAATCTGCACGACCTCTCCTTGGTAGACATTTATCTCATCCTCCTTCACTGCCGTGTAATCGTGTGTCACCAGCATGGTGGAGATATTGCTACTGCTGCTACTTTCACTCTGCAAGTGCCAGTTGGAAGCAGAAAGAGATGGGGAGGGGAAAGAATAGAGTTTAAAGTTCACGATGAAGACATTCTTGGACTGGTACATTAATTCACATAACTTAAGTTGCAGTCAAAGAAAAGAACTGCAGTTTCCCTTTTTACCCTGTCTATGTCTACTTATCTTGTACAAATCACTCGGACCTTCTAATACCTTCCTATATACATGCTGCAGAGATTTATTCCTGTTAATTTTACTTGGACTACTTCCTTTAACTTAATTGGTTTTAGATATAGATCTCAGTTTGCCTTTCTCTCAAGCTCATGTTCTGAACCTTGTATTTTGATCAGGCAACAAAAGTACACCACAGTACATAGGGCACTTTTTTGTGGTCTCAGAGATGCGGCTTCAAACCCACAATCATTACCTCATAAACACTAAAAATCAGACACCAGCCTTCTGCACACAAAACGTGATGAAGGACGGAAGAACAAAAGAGGCTTCTGACAGTGTGTCTCAAAACCACAAGGCTTGGCCCTTTTTCGGCTCTATGATCGGGTCCTTTCCACGTACAGGATGAGGTCAATTACTGAACAAAGAAATGATTCATTCCTTGGGTGAAATAGGGCCACTGAACTATGAGAATGAAGCTGCAAGTCTCGTTTCTAACTGATGAGTGACTATGATAGCTGAGTGGTGACACTTCCAGTTAGCATCCATGAATGTTGTTTAGTTTCCCTGATGAGCACTTGCAGAAAGCCAATTATGGCTGACCAGGTGTACACTAATAGTCATACTACTTTTATGAAGAAAACCACCTTCCCTCATCATCATGAATCTGCTGAAAATTATTAAAGTGACTCATTTTGTCCTTTTGTATGCATTTCTCAATGATGTTTAATAAATGGAAGTGTAAAATCTGTTATCAGAATACACAACCTATTGCCTGAAATCAGTTGTTCCTTCCAGAAACAAGTTAAAACTAAGGTAGAAGGCTTATTAATGATATGGCATGAGGCATGTATGTGTGTGTGATATTCTTCATCTCTGCTCCTACTTCAAACTGTTCCAGGTCACTATATCTATGTATATATAGCATAACCACACCTTGGAACCACCTGTGTGCTAGTACGGAGTGGAAAGCTTTAGCACGCAGTATTTAAACAATGTCATCTTTCTTCTCAAAGCTGTCAAGTATTTCTCTCCTCAGCACTGAGGTGATGCAGCAAGGGTCAGTGAAGAGCACAGTAGACTGGAAGCCCTGAAATGCACGTTCTCTTTCAGTTTGCTAATGGCCTTGGGCAGGTCACTCTATCTCTTGGTACCTGTGCTTGCCCATGAGTGCTATGACTGAGAAACTCGGCCCTTTAGAAAGGAGCAGTCTCAGATGACTCATTCATGGCACGTTCTGCATATCCATGCTTGAGCTTCCAGTGAGTTTGTATATTTTATTCTAACTGGACTATTTTCTTCAGCTGGGTGGTTCAGGTTCATTCTGCCTTTTTTTTTCCCCTATGAGGGTGATGAGGCAAATGCTACCACAGAAAGATCTCATCCTTTACTAAGGGATACTTATGTCAATTTCAGATGCTATACTTCCAGAGAAAGAACTCATTTTGTCTGGCTTGGAGGACTGCTTGCATGGTCTTTGTTACTAGCAAGCCTTTTCCATGACTCAGGCAAACCAGACACAGTTCACACACACACACACAAATGGTTAAGCTAAAATAAACCTTCACAACCCATTTTCTCCAGCCTGTTGAATGCAGTATGAAACCCTGCTAAAGCATGTTCTGTAAATGAGGTGACAAATGAAAAGTTATGACCCATCTCTACCAAAAAGAAACAGTTGTGAACAGAAGGCATGCATCCAGGTACTGGTTTACAATAAGATTAAAAACAAGCCATGGTGTCTTTCAAGAGACAGTATCAAAATTCAAATGTTCTGAAAACTCAGTGCCATAATCTGTTTTTTCCCCTCTTTTTTTTAATGGAAGGACATCAGTGAATACTCTGCAAGCCTTCTCTGCGTATAAAACGTGTAGGAACCGTTAATGACTCAAGTTATAACAGACACAACGTTATCATCACATCTGGACAAACTGAAGATAAACACAACAGAGCTAAACCAAATGGAAAGCTGAAGGAATATCAAGATAAATACAACACATGCAAAGCTCAATTTTTTTTTCCCTCTGAAACTATTATAAAAGTTAAGTGTAAGAACTAAGAGGTCAAAGAAAGCTCTGTGTGTTAAAACAGTTCTACGAAGAAATGCATGCACTGACAACAAAGTCTGGCAAAGGTAAAGTGATTTGCAAAACTGGCATTGAATACTCTTTGTGAGAGTGTGGAAGAACACACATCTGTGAACGCAACCCTCAGAAGAATCAAATGCAGGTTTAAAAGGAAAGGCACTGTAGCCTGCCTACCACATCCACGGCAAGTGCCTGCCATTGCTTTGCTCTATGCTTGCACATGCCCTTCTGACTGCTGTTACTGCATTTCCTGGTGGACGTTAGGACAGAGAATTGTGGATTCTGTTGACACCCCAGCTTCTGCACAAGCTCATCGAGTGCATGCTAAAAGGTTGAATCTCCAGATGCCCTATGGCAGTTCTTCTTACAAGGCAGCAAAGTCAGGTGGAGCCACTATTTGTTTGGGTTGTAGTAAAAAAAGGAGGATTACTTTAGCTATGGTCTATTTTGAGTGGGTTGCAGGAAGCTTCCTCGGTCAGACACGGGGTTTAAAAAGACAATGTTGTACATCAACTAAGGCTGAAAGAAGAGGGGAATAATAAATTAATCATAATAATTAAAAAAATCAAGCAGCCCAGAGAACAGTTCTGTAGATGTCTCCACAAAGTTTCCACTCAACAGGACAATGGTGGCGGATTTGTGCGTGAAAGGGAAAAAAAAGCCCCAAGGCAATCTGCCAAAATCTTGAAGTCAGATTTAAATGCTGGCTGCGATGCATACCCCAAGGTGCTTTGGCTGCCACGCTTCAGCATGTTAATTATGTGCCTTCAAATTAAGAGACGAAAAAAAAGCAAGGAGAGCAAGTTAGTACCAGCCTAGCGGTCTATGTTTTCAGCAGAGGCAGAAGTCGCGTGTTAGCAGTTGCTTTTGTGTCTGTATACATGCTCACCTTTCTATGTATACACACACAGAGGTAGGTAATTTTGGCTTTTTAATACGCAGAAGATACTCAAACAGTTGATTATTTCAGAGCAGTACAGCACCGGAGAGCCAGAAGTTAGTATGGAGAGTGATGGTAAGGCACAGAAAGGGAGCATGGGAAGGTTTTAGAAGAGCTCGCAGGACAGAGGTGCTCCGCTCTTACCCCATTACTCTGGGTGGAGTGAACTGACTGCTCGCTGGTCGAGGAGCAAGTGCTCATGCGGTCTGTGTCCTTGCTGTGTGAAGAGTGGCGGTGGACCTGCCGCTGGAGGGAGTCACTGTCCCCAGGGAAAGTGAAGGAGCCAGGGCGGCTAGCAGGGGATGCTGGGATGGAGCTCCAAAAGGAGCCCTTCTGCAGGGGGCTGCTGGGAGGAAAGGTTTCTTTGCCAAAAGGAGAAGGGAAAGTCGTGGAGAGAGGAGAGTTCATTGGTGAGACAGCTCCTGGTCTTGGCTTTCCGAGTGTCAGGGATGCTACGCTGTTTCTTGATCGACTCTCCTCAGAGATTCCACGTGAGTCTTTCTGGGCTCCATCAGCTGAGCCAGAAACGTTTACCGCTGTCTTCCTGGGACTTTCAATGACTTTCATCTTGGGAATCTGCTCAGCTTCTCTCTGAGGACCATCCAGTTCTGCATTGGAAGGATGCCTGTCTGGCTGGCTCAGGCCAGTTTCTAAAGAGGTGTTGTAGTGTGGCAGGGAGAGATTGTGAATGGACATACCTGACATCTTGTCTCCCTCTGCTTGGGCCGAGGCTGCAGAGGAGACCAGGACTGGGGAATGGTGTCTGACAGGCTGGGGGATCCGGGATGGCCGGCTGCGGCTGGAGCTGGGGATGCCACTACAGCTGCTGAGGCCACTGCTGTTACCGCTGCTGCTCCCGGTGCCGCCTCCACCACTACCGTGGTTCCTCTGGTACTCAATTGGGGACGTCAAGGCTGCAGTGGGGGTCGGAGGGGAGGCAATCAGGGAAAGGAGGACAGGAAAGGGAATGGGAACAGTTTAAAATAGGCATATTTACTGGCAAAAGGGGAGTGCTGTTAAAATAAATTCCCTTAGCAATACTGGTCATGGTGTAGATCACTTCTTTTCTATACCACTCTTCTCTTCATCACCACTTTTCTATATCATACCTTCATGACCTGCTATATATACATCTCCATTAAAGATGAAAAATCTGAATCCAAGAGGAAATGCTTTTCTCTAGTATCACACTGTCAGTCATGAGCCAAGCTGGGAAAAAAAATAGGTGTGACTGAATTCTCAGCTTCTTGTTCCATCCATTACAAATCTTGAAAAAAAAATAATCTAGATTGAGGCAGAACCAGGGGATACTGAAATATGGCAAGAACCTTCTGTGATAGTTTGAGCCTAGCTGGCATATTTTGGTGAGAAGAATTAGATGATAGGCTGTGAAAAGGAAACAGTGGTGATGTCTGCTGCACTCACAGGCTTGCTGAGATGGATAAGAACAAGAACACAAACATAGATAACAGAGTTGCTCTTGGGCTCTGGTTGCCTGCACTTCTCTCCCTAACCTACTGTCTGTGTAACTAATCCATCTGCTTCCTAACCCCCTGTCTGATTCTCCAAACTCACCATGAACGTAAGGCAAAGTCTGGGGTAAGGTAGAAGGGTGGGAGGAAGGTGGAAGGGTGGTTGGGAGCCCCTCCTGGGGACTCTGGTTTCTGGGAGGGCTGTTGTGTTTCTGTATCACTTTTTAACTTGTCCACCTGCAGATACTGTGAACACCTGCATGCATATTGTGCTAAGCTGTAAATATAAAGCTTAATTTCTTTTATTTCCAGCCACTGAGTCTAGCCTGGGTGATTTTCTTAAGTGTGTAGGGGGGCAGGTAACACCCAAACCATCACACCCTCTACTGCCACAGTAGGCACTAATGTCGTCATATATTTTACTTGCAGAATCACAGAATGTTAGGGGCTGGAAGGCAAGTTGAAAGAGCATCTAGTCCAATTCCCCTGCCAGAGTAATGGTTTTTTACACTTCTCTCCCATCTCCCTCCTTTCCTCTTCATCTCCTCTTTCCTCCTATCTTCCTCCTTTCCTCTCCATCTCCTTTTCCCCATCTTCCTCCTTTCCTCTCCATCTCCTTCCTTTTCCCTCATCTTTCTCATCTCCATCGTTTTCCTCTCCATCTCCCTCCTTTCAGCACCACCTCCCCTTTCCCGCCATATCTGCCCCCTTCCCACCCACACTGCATGTTCCCCTTTTCCCCCCAAATTCATCTGATCATTTTCCTCTCCATCTCCCTCCTTTCAGCACCACCTCCCCTTTCCCACCATATCTGCCCCCCTTCCCACCCCACACTGCATTTCCCCCTTTTCCTGAAGGTTGTTGCCACAGTAAGATGTGACAGCAGCGCACACCAAAATAACACCAGCAAAACCCACCTTCTGAATACACGCTTACAATTCCATGTGAATTTTGCCTTTACAGGCTTGCATTTGTTTAAATGTGCTAGTCTGAAGCTAGCTAGAATGTTTTGGTAAGAAGAACCAGATTACAGGCTGTGAAAAGGAAACAGTGGTGATGTCTGCTGCACTCATAGGCTCGCTGAGACGGATAAGAACAAGTGCATAAATATAGATAGCAAAGTCACTCTCCGGGCTTTGTGGGCTGCAACTCTCTCTCTAACCTGCCATCTGTGTGATTAACTCATCTGCTTCCTAATCCCCCTAGCCAACCCTCCAAACTACCTTAAACATAAGGCAAAGTCTGGGGTAAGGTAGAGGGGTGGGAGGAAGGTGGAAGGGTGGTTGGGAGCCCCTCTCAGAGACTCTGGTTTCTGGGAGGGCTGTTTCTGTATCACTTTTTAACTTGTCTATTTCTGTCTATAGCTGCAGATATTGTGAGTATCTGCTTGCATATAGTGCTGAGCTGTAAATATAAAGCTTCATTCAATTTCCAGAGCTGCTGAGTCTGGTCGATTTTCTTAAGTGGGGGGGGGCAGTGAACACCCAAACCATCGCATTAAAGGAGGCACACAGGCTCTCCACCTCAACAGATGGTGCCAGTCTTGATTCACCCCTACCAAACCATTTGAGACATTTCACCAGGAGAAGAGCATTTAAATTCAGACTTTGACTCTCATAATAAATGCCAGCATCTGTTCTTAAGCAGAAATGCAGCACAAATCCCCCAACTGTTCTCTATTAGCTCAAGGAACACTTGCAGGGAAAAAATTCAGAGCCAAGTTAACAAGAGCTTAGAGAGAAGTCATTCCCTTAGGAGCTTCAGTGACAGGAAATGAGTTACCATTTAAAAAGTTGCGCTGGTTTTCTAGAATTTGGTTGATTTCATGGATCCACAACTGGCGGACTCCTGGGCTGGCAGAATGCAAAACAAAGGTCTCCGTGACGTCGCCCGCTCTTGAGGTTAGTGCAAATTTACATGGGTCGCTGTCCACATCCTCCTCCAGGGAAAGGCAACTCACCTTTGTGGAGGCAAAAATAAAAACATAAATAAAAGACAATGCACTCCATGTATTTGTCTGAGGAGTTCAGAGGTGGTTCTTCAAATGATGATCATTTGTTTCCTCCTATGCTAGTTTGAGCCTAGATGGGATATTATGGTGAGAGGAATTACATGATAGGCTGTGAAAAGGAACCAATGGTGATGTCTGTGCTCATAGGCTTGCTGAGATGGATAAGAACAAGAACATAAACAAAGATAAAGGAGTCGCTCTCTGTCTCTAGGGCTGCATGAGTTTCTCTAACCTAATGTGCTAGTTTGAAGCTAGCTGGAATGTTCTGGTGAGAAGAATTAGATTGCAGGCTGTGGAAAGGAAACAATGGTGATGTCTGCTGCACTCATAGGCTTGCTGAGATGGATAAGAACAAGAACATAAACATAGATAACAGAGTTGCTTTCTGGGCTCTGGGGCTGCATGAACTTCTCTCTAAACTAACTTGCTGCCTGACCAATCTCATCTGCTTCCTAACCGCCCTGGCCAACCCTCCAAACTCACCCTGAACATAAGGCAAAGTGTAGGGTAAGGTAGAGGGGTGGAAGGGTGGCTGGGAGCCCCTCCTGGG
The DNA here is from genome assembly GCA_013400475.1 of Tricholaema leucomelas. Classification (NCBI taxonomy): domain Eukaryota; kingdom Metazoa; phylum Chordata; class Aves; order Piciformes; family Lybiidae; genus Tricholaema lacrymosa; species Tricholaema leucomelas. The sequence goes on from WAAF01010895.1 coordinate 40,463, forward strand.
GTCTCGAGTTTCTGGGAGGGCTGTTGTGTTTCTGTGTTTTTAACTTGTCTATTTCTGTCTATAGCTGTAGATACTGTAAATATCTGCTTGTGTATTGTGCTGAGCTGTAAATCATAGAATCATAGAATCAGTCAGGGTTGGAAGGGACCACAAGGATCACCTAGTTGCAACCCCCCTGCCATGGACAGGGACACCTGAGCCTAGATCAGGCTGGTCACAGCCTCATCCAGCCTGGCACCTCATGGATGGGGCCTCAACCATTCCCTGGGCAAGCCATTCCAGACCCTCACCACTGTCATGCTGAAAAACTTCCTCATGTCCAGTCTGAACCTACCCATCTCCAGCTTTGCTCCATTCTCCCTAGTCCTGTCACTCCCTCAGAGCCTAAAAACTCCCTCTCCAGCTTTTTTGTAGCCCCTCCTTCAGATACTGGAAGGCCACAAGAAGGTCATCTGGGAGCCTCCTCTTCTGCAGACTCAACAGCCCCAACTCTTTCAGTCTGTCCTCACAGCAGAGCTGCTCCAGCCCTCTGAGCATCCTCGTGGTCCTTCTACAGACAGCACTGACATGAATTAATGGAAACAGGGTCCACCTAAAACACTTCATGAGGAGGGCTGGTAGGTATCAATATCATTAGGGCTCTTTTTAGGGAATGCTTCAAGGGAAGGTGAATGCTTTCTGTTTGAGGAGCAACTGACATGTCTAGGAAGGTGGAACCACTTAAAAATGTTACCCACACATTTGGACCAATTTCATCTGAACTGGAAAAGAAGTGATACATAAAGAGTCATTATCCCTACTTACTTTGCCATGTAGTGTACACACAGCAGAGCTGAAGACCAAATTCTTTGAATCATAGAATCAACCTGGTTGGAAGAGACCTCCAAGATCATCTAGTCCAACCTATCACCCAGCCCTATCCAGTCAACTAGATCTTGGCACATTTGTGAATCCTTGTCCAGCTTTGTATGAGGACACCTGTGTAGTATGGTCCACATGGGAAGCATCAGAGCACTGAGATCCAAACATTTCTATTTATCATCAGAGTGAGCACAGATTTGGTAGGAAATCACTCCAGGAACTAGCTGACAGCTCACTGTGTATTATGTCAATAGGACTCCATGCTGAACCAGCAACTGTTACCCTTAGAGTTTGTGCAGTGGACACAAAGACTAACACAACAGTTACCTTGATGCTGTTTTTAAACAAGAATCCAGGCATGGAGAAACCTTTCTTTTTATCTAGCAGCTCACTGAAAATGACAATCTGCTCAAAGAGGAAGACCCGTCTCTCCTTGCAGCGCGGCAGAAGTCCCGTGTCCTGGTCTGTAACCAAGAATGTGTCCTGGAGCAGGAGTTTACCCTGGGCTACAATTTTACCCTGAATACAGAGGCAAACAGAAACACAGTTAGCGTGGTCCCTCCTTGCTTTCCCCAGCTGCTTGTGTCAAAATTCCTTTGTTCTGTTTCCCAATTTCTGAGTGTCACTAACTGTTATATATTAATTGATCCTCCTAGACACAAGACATTGTTGTGTCCTTTCTCACAAACAAACACAGCCAATAAACATCCCTCAAAATATCCACTGCCAGCCTTTTCAATTCATACTGCAATATTCTGGGGCTTGTCTCCCTTCTCAGTAACTCCCACAGTAACTCAGACATTCATAGAATAATAGAATCAGTCAGGGTTGGAAGGGACCACAAGGATCAGCTAGTTCTAACCCCCTGCCATGGGCAGGGACACCCTTCCAACATCTTCCAGGGTGCCAAAATCAGGGAGAATTCAAGCTCATACCTGCATCACAAAGTACAAAGTGTATTGCAAGTAAAACATGTGACTGGTCTGCCTGATGCATACTGTTCTAACAGCTGATTTCCACCTCTTAGAGGTCACAAAGCAAGAAGTAGGGCTAAAAGTTCCCTCAAGTCTTTTACTCCTTTAACTTCTCCATTTACACAACTCAAATCAGATCATAGAATCATAGAATTAGTCAGAGTTGGAAGGGACCACAAGGATCATCTAGTTCCAACGACCCTGCCATGGGCAGGGACACCTGAGCCTAGATCAGGCTGCCACAGCCTCATCCAGCCTGGCCTTAAACACCTCCAGGGATGAGGCTGGCTTGTGCCCACCTCTCCAGCCTGTCCAGGCCTCTCTGGATGGATCCCTGCCCTCCAGCATGTCTGCTGCACCACACAGCTTGGTGTGCCAGCAAACTTGCTGAGGCTGCACTCAGTGCCTCTGTCCATAGCACCAGCAGAGATCTGGTCACCTTTTGAGAAATGTCACTCCTTTTTGCCAGTCTCCAGTCAGTAAGAGCATTGTACCAACACACCAGTTCTTCTTAGATCCTGCAGTCTGACAGACCTAGTAGGTAAAGCTTCCCAGCAAAAAAGTCTTTGCCATGGCTAAGACTTGATTTTTTATTCACTGCTTTTTTTGCAGCAGCTAACAAGATTGCAAGTGAAGGCCATACCTCATTCCTCCCCACAATGTTAACTGTTACCGTCTAGAGGACAGGGCAAAAGCTCTGAGTACTACTCCAGCCAACTTACATCAAATCCTTGCAGGCGGCCAACATTCATCATGTCATTGCACCGCTTTGGTACTATACACATGACCTCTACGGCTCTCTGTTCAAGACAAATAAAAAGTCAGAGCTTTATTTCCTAAAGGAGTCAGTGGCATAAAGTTTTGTTTAATTTGCTACGGTTGTGTTACAACAGAAATGTGACAAATAAATGTTTAGTACTACATTAATTAATCATAGAATTAACCAGGTTGGAAGAGACCTCCAAGCTCATCCAGTCCAACCTAGCACCCAGCCCTATTCAGTCAACTGGACCAGGGCACTAAGTGCCTCAGCCAGGTTTTGCTTGAAAACCTCCAGAGACAGCAACTCCACCACCTCCCTGGGCAGCCCATTCCAATGCCAATCACTCTCTCTGGCAAGTACTTCCTCCTAACATCCAGCCTAGACCTCCCCCAGCACAACTTGAGACTGTGTCCCCTTCTTCTGTTGCTGATTGCCTGGGAGAGGAGACCAACCCCCACCTGGCTACAGCCTCCTTTCAGGTAGTTGTAATTAATTTATTAATGTAATTAAAGTAGTTAATTGCATACTTAATCTCATTAATTTAAAACTAGTTCTCTAGGAGAATAGAAGGAGAATGTGTCTGTGAAGACAGGAGACATTCAGAAAGAAAGAGCAAGTCACCAAGAAAAGCTGTGTCAAATACCTCTAGTTCTGCTGTATCCAAATTTGCTTTCTTAGAATATTTGAGGAAGTCCTGAAAAATGAAAAGATTAAATAATGTGTTATTTTCTCATTAATCAGAAAAGAGAAACCTTAGAAAGTCTGCATTTCCTATGTTCTGTCAGAGAATGATATACTGTAGAAGACGCTGTGCTAGTTTGAGCCTAGCTGGGATATTTTGGTGAGAGGAATTAGCTGATAGGCTGTGAAAAGGAAACTATGATGATGTCTGCTGTACTCATAGGCTTGCTGAGATGGCTAAGAGCAAGAACATAGATAATGCAATTGTTTGATCTCTGCCTTTGGGGCTGCAAGAAATTCTCTCTCTCTAACTTGCTGCCTAATTAATCCATCTGCTTCCTAACCCCCTGGCCAACTCTGAAAACTCACCCTGAACATAAGGCAAAGTCTGGGGTAAGGTAGAGGGGTGGGAGGAAGGTGAAAGTGTGCTTGGGAGCCCCTCCTGGGGACTCTGGTTTCTGGGAGGGCTGTTGTGTTTCTGTATCACTTTTTAACTTGTCTATGTCTGTCTGTAGCTGTAGATATTATAAATACCTGCTTGGGTATTGTGCTGAGCTGTAAATATAAAGCTTCATTCTTCAAATTCCATCTCGGCTGAATCTAGTCTGGGTGATTTTCTTAAGTGTCAGGGAGCAGGGAACACCCAAACCATCAAGGATACAAGCCTGGCATGAGAGACCAACCCCATCTGGCTACAGCCTCCCTTCAGGTACTTGTAGACAGCCAAGAGGTCTGCCCTGAGCCTCCTCTTCTCCAGGCTGCACACCCCCAGCTCCCTCAGCCTCTCCTCACAGGGCTGTGCTCCAGGCCCCTCACCAGCTTTGTCACACTTCTCTGGACACCTTCCAGTGTCTCAACATCTCTCTTAAATTGAGGGGCCCAGAACTGGATACAGCACTCAAGGTGTGGCCTGACCAGTGCTGAGCACAGGGGCAAAATAACCTCCCTCGTCCCACTGCCCACACTGTTCCTGATCCAGGCCAGGATGCCATTGGCTCTCCTGCCCACCTGGACACACTTTCAGCTACTCTCTACCACTACCCCCAGGTCCCTTTCTGCCTGGCTGCTCTCCAGCCACTCTGTCCCCAGCCTGTAGAGCTGCTTGGGGTGGTTGTGGCTAAAGTGCAGAACCCTGCACTTGGCCTTCTTAAATCTCATCCCATTGGCCTCTGCCCACCCATCCAGCCTGTTGAGGTCTCCATGCAGGGCTCTCCTACCCTCCAACAGCTCCACACCTGCTCCTAGCTTGGTGTCATCTGCAAACTTACTGATGCTGGACTCAATCCCCTTGTCCAGATCATCAGTAAAGATACTGAACAGGACTGGGCCCAGCACTGATCCCTGGGGCACACCACTAGTGACAGCTGCCAACTGGATATGGCACCATTCACCATCACTCTCTGGGCATGTCCCTCCAGCCAGTTCTTTGCCCATATCAGAGTGAATCTGTCTGAGTCACAAGCTGCCAGCTGTGCCAGGAGCTTGTTGTGGCAGATGATGTCAAAGGCTTTGTATTTCAGCAGTTAAATCAATGCCACTTTACCTTTAGTAACAGCTGGTATTTCATAATTCTCTGCACAGGCTTTATCAGCAAGTCTGTGAGCTGAAGTCTGTGGCCCAGGCGTTGCTTTAGATCCTGAGGGTTGTAAAACAAGGTTTTTTTTGTTAATTCAGTTAGAGACAACTTCTCTTTAGTTGAGTTAGGAATGCAGGAGGACTTAAGTAGGATGTATCACTGTTAATGGCTATCAGAGCAGAAACTGACTAAAGTCAGAATAGAATTTAATCTACAGCTTATAAAAGCTTGAGCCTTTCCCCTTATCTGCATTTGCTTTGTTTCCAAAGTATTCCCTTCTCCAAACATCTTCTACCACACAGGCTCACAGGATGTTAGGAGTTGAAAGGGACCCAAGGAGATCATTAAGTCCAATCCCCCTGCCAGAGCAGGACCACACAATCTAGCACAGATCACAGAGGAACACATCCAGACAGGCCTTGAAAGGCTCCAGAGAAGGAGACTCCACAACCTGTCTGGGGAGCCTGTTCCAGTGCTCTGGGACCCTTACAGTAAAGAAGTTCCCCCTTGTGTTGAGGTGGAACCTCCTGTGCTGCAACTTACACCCATTGCTCCTTGTCCTATTCCAGGCACCA
>WAAF01010895.1:45932-80087 GCA_013400475.1 Tricholaema leucomelas
AACTGGGGAGCCCAAAACTGAACACAGTATTCAAGATGAGGTCTCAGCAGGGCAGAGTAGAGGGGCAGGAGAACCTCCCTTGATCTGCTGGACACACTCCTCCTAATACAGCCCAGGATCCCATTGGCCTTCTTGGCCAGCAGAGCACATTGCTGTGCCATGGGTAACTTGTTATCCACCAGCACCCCCAGGTCCCTCTCCACAGGGCTGCTCTCCAGCAGATCACTTCCCAGCCTGTACTGGTGCAGTTTATTATTCCTCCCCAGATGCAGGACTCTGCACTGGTCCTTGCTGAACCTCATCTGGTTCCTCTGTGCCCAGCTCTCAGTCTGTCCAGATCTCTCTGGATGACTGTGCAGCCTTCAGCTGTATCAGCCAAGCCTGCCAGCTTGGTGTCATCAGCAAACTTGCTGAGCAGATTCTGTCTGCCTGTCCCCTCATCAATGTCACTGATGAAGATGTTGAACAGGACTGGAATGATCCCTGTGGGACCCCACTGGTTACAGCTCTCCAGCTGGACCTAGCGCCATTGATCACCACTCTGAACTGTATCTTGTAACCAGTTCCTAACCCACCTCACTGTCTGCTCTTCCATCCCATGCATCCTGAGCATGCTCACTAGAACATCATGGGAGATGGTGTCAAAGGCCTTGCTAAGGCCAAGGTAGGCTCCATCCACTGTTTTCCCTGAATCTACCCATTGAGTTATATCATCACAGAATGCTCTCAGGTTAGTCAAGCAGGACTTCCCCTTGGTAAATCCATGCTGACTACTCCTGATAACTTCTCTTCCTAGTCCCTTGAGATGCCCTTTGGAAGGAGCCGCTCCACCATTTTTCCAGGGATGGGCACAGGCTGACTGGTCTGTAGTTCCCTGGAACCTCTTTCTTGCCCTCTTTGAAGACTGGGATGCCATTGCCTCTTCTCCAGCCCTCATGCACCTCTCCTATCCGCCACCATTTGGCAAAAGTGATACTGTTTTTCACAAAGTTTGCACAGCCTAATGTAATGTTTCCATCTCGGCTTCTACACAGTCTGTTTTCAAGAGCATCTTTGCTCATGCAAAACCACCACTTCATGTAATACACACAGTTAATTCCCTGTGCTGGGGCTAGTAAGGATGGCACTCTAATGATTAATTAATAGCTTATAGCTAACTTTAGTTTGCTTCCTTTAGAGACAAATACATCTCTAGGAGCCTGTATCGCATTTAAGAACTCAGAACAGAAATGACAAGAAATTGTAGTTTAAACTAGCAACAAAGATATCTGTTGCCTTTTTCTTAGAATCACAAAATCAACAGGGTTGGATGAGACCTCCAAGCTCATCCAGTCCAACCTAGCACCTAGCCCTAGCCAATCAACCAGACCATGGCACTAAGTGCCTCAGCCAGGCTCTTCTTCAACACCTCCAGGGACAGTGACTCCACCACCTCCCTGGGCAGCCCATTCCAATGCCAATCATTCTCTCTGCCAACAACTTCCTCCTAACATCCAGTCTAGACCTCCTCCAGCACAACTTGAGAGTGCATCCCCTTGTTCTGTTGCTGGTTGCCTGACAGAAGAGACCAACCCCCACCTGGCTACAGCCTCCCTTCAGGTAGGTGTAGACAGCAATGAGGTCACTCCTGAGCCTCCTCTTCTCCAGGCTAAACAACTCCAGCTCCCTCAGGGGGACTGTGTGTGTTTGTTTTGCTGCATAGGTCTGATGATGCTTATGAGTTGTACACACCCTTTATTTTGCACATATCCTCTCTCAGGAACTTACCTCAAAAAAGGTATCAATGTATTCTGAGACAATGTGCTCAGACTTTGGTTTGTTTTGGCAGTAAACTATGTACATGTGCAACCTTCTCTCCTAGAATGACAAAGATACAGAATAATAAATACATCATCATCAAGGGAAAAACATGCCAGATTGAAGTACAAAGCAGTAGAGCTGTTCAAAAGCATGAACTTCAGAATGTACTTCTGAGGAAAAAAAGCAGCTACATATGCAGAAATTACAGACCTGAAAATAGGTTTATTTGGGAATAGATTTGAGAAAGATTTGGAAAAAGATTTTAGAAAGGCAATATGAATCAAAAGCAGTAGACAGAGAACTGAAATGTACTACAATCATAGAATCAGTCAGGGTTGGAAGGGACCACAAGGATATCTAGTTCCAAGCCCCCTGCCATGGGCAGGGACACCCGAGCCTAGATCAGGCTGCCCACAGTCTCATCCAGCCTGGCCTTAAATGCTTCTAGGGATGGGGCCTCAACCACCTCCCTGGGCAACCCATTCCAGCCTCTCACCACTCTCACGATGAACAACTTTGTCCTCATGTCCTGTCTGAACCTACCCATCTCCAGCTTCGTTCCATTCCCCCTGAGAGCCTAAAAGTCCATCCCCAGCTTTTTACTAATGCAATAATCTGTTTAGTGTTCCAATATATTAGAAAAACAACCTCCTCCTGTTTAACTGCACAGGATAGTTAGGAGGAATCTTGCAAGCCTTCTGTTCAGTACTTGCTGTCCTAGTGTGGTGGAGATGCAGGTGCTGTAGCCTGGGAATGGTGGCTCTAGTATTTTTAACTCTGATTCTGTATTTTGTGCATATGCTTTTAATGCCAAGATAACCAAGAAAAGAGAGAGAATGTAACTTCAGCCTAAGATTAATTCTTTGCTACTGACCTTGCTGGTTAAGAAGAACAGCACAGTTGAGTCTATTACCTACTCCAAAAATGCTGGCGTTTTGCTAAGATCAGTTTTCCATAAGAGCCTTTACTGCTCAGAGTTGGGCAGTACTGATCATTAAAGACAAATGCAAAATAAAAAGGCAGAGATAAGAGATTCAGAAGGACATGGAACACAGATTAAAAGCAGAAACTGAATCATCATGTTCTAGCTGACAGGCAGGGTTTTGCTTAAAGATGCTGCAATAACATCACAGCTTGCCTTTCCATCTGGAGTTGTAAGGGAAGGCTTTCAAAGACAACTCAATCACAAATGTACCAGGAGAAAGTAAAACAGCAATTAGTAAGAAGAGAAGATACTTCCTCCAGGTTTCCCATTTTACCAGTGCCAGAATTCTCCCCTCTCTCCATGCCTTCTGGATTTTTTTTCCTTTAAATAATCCCTCATTTGTCATCATTTGTCCAGGACTTAGGCCTGGCTTCCAGTGTTACTATTCCGTGACTGTTTGGTTCTGTGCTATTTTGCTACCCTGGTATTAACTTCAAACACAGGCTGCAGAAAAAACCTGAAACCCATTAAATCTCCTTTAATCCAGGCTGTCTTCAATCTTTGCACACTTGTGCAAATGATCATATTTAGTAGGTGTGCTAGTTTGAGCCTAGCTGGGATATTTTGGTGAGAAGAATCAGATGATAGGCTGTGAAAAGGAACCAATGGTGATGTCTGCTGCACTCACAGGCTTGCTGAGATGGATAAGAACAAGAACATAAACATAGATAACAGAGTTGTTTGCTCTCTGTCTTTGGAGCTGCACTTCTCTCTAACCTAACCTGCTGTCTGTGTGACTAATCCATCTGCTTCCTAACCCCGCTGGGTGACCCTCCAACTCACTTTGAATATAAGGCAAAGTCTGGGGTAAGGTAGAGAGGTGGGGAGAAGGTGGAAGGGTGGTTGGGAGCCCCTCCTGGGGACTCTGGTTTCTGGGAGGGCTGTTGTGTTTCTGTGTTACTTTTTACCTTGTCTATGTCTGTCTATAGCTGTAGATACTGTAAATACCTGCTTGGATATTGTGCTGAGCTGTAAATATAAAGCTTCATTAAATTTTTCCAAGCTGCTGAGTCTAGTCTGGGCGATTTTCTTAAGTGTGGGAGGGCAGGGAACACCCAAGCCATCACAGCAGGCAAGTCTCCCTGCTGCTGCATGTCATGGAGTACCTTGAGACATCATGTCAAACAAATACTAAGTTGTATTTCTATACAAAGAGATACCAGAATGACTGATTAGTGGCATGTCTAATGTGTCTTGAATTTCAAAATCTAGTTTCTAGAGAACTTGTTAATTTGGTTTCCTTCTGAAGTGTTACAACATTCACATGTATCACACAGACAATTCTTTCTAATAAATAAATGTGACAAATAAAGCTATAAAAGGTAACTGTGCTGGGCTAAAATTCAACCCCATGAATTTCTGGCACTTTCAATTCCTTCCAAGTGAAGAGGGAAGAAAATCAACCATTACTGTGATTCTCAGAAGGAGAAAGGACACAGAAGTGGAATGCACTAAACTGTAAAGAAAAATGAGCCTCTTTCCTATCTTTGTTACATGTGTTCCATGAAGTGGAATGCACTACAACTGTAAGAAAACCAAGCCTCTTTCCTGTCTGTTTCGTGTGTTCGATGAAGAGGAATGCACTAAACTGTAACGAAAAATGAGCCTCTTTCTGTCTTTGTTTTGTGTGTTCCATGAAGTGGAATGCACTACAACTGTAAAGGAAAACAAGCCCCTTTCTATCTTTGTTTCATGTGTTCCATGAAGTGGCATGCACTACACTGTAAAGAAAAATGAGCCTCTTTCCTGTCTTTGTTTTGTGTGTTCCATGCTACTGCATGGATACCCAGGATTAGAAGGCAGGTGTCCTATGAAATGGCAGTTCCCTTGCACTGGACTGGAACTGACTGAAAAAGAAGATCCTCATTCCTGCTTCCTCTCTACAGGAAGATATCTGGGACAAAAATGAGACATTTACTTAGTCTGCTTGTAAGCTCTTATAAGGTATCTCTCCACCTCACAGCAAAGAATATGTTACAGTCTTTTCTTAACCATGCTGCACCACAGATAAATCCTTAATAACTGAATGCGTTGGTCAGTAGCGGCCATAGCAGGTTGCCAACGAAGACTCTTGCACTTACATGCTTAACAAACAGAGATCCCAGCTTTTCTGGATCTTCAAGGCACTTCTCCAACTCTCCTAAAAAGAAGCTGAACATAAATAGATTAAGTACATTTTTTTATGGTAAACAGATTAAGTACTTATTTTTAAGGTAGCACAGACTATAGCAACCAGTAATTGCAAGGTAAAGTGGTCTTACTGCAAGGTCCACTGTGTCTCCCCCATCAGAAGCTTTGGATATCAATGTATGGCCAAATTGACAATGTTAACAGTGTAATATTTTAATGTAGGTTTCCAAAAGTACACACTGAATCCATGGCAAGATGAAAAAAAAATATTGCTGTTCCTAAGTAAAATTCTTTCATTTCATATAATGATTGACTTTTCTTCCTCTGGCTTGGTAGGCCTGATAGGGCCAAAATAGGCTTAACACATATCCTGGTTTGCCCAGGCACGTTTTTCTGCTCTACAAGAGGCAAGCACGGGAAAAGGACACAAAAGAACCTAGAGCCACTGAGTCTGGCTTGCTTCCTGTGGTAAACAAGGTACACACATTTAGCTTGTGCCTGCCTTGTGCAGGGCCTGTGCTTGTCCCAAATTTGGGTAAAGAGAGCTTATGGCGTTGCCTAATATAGTAAGGTTTGGCTAACTGCCATTCTGATTGGCTATTCTGTGTCCAAAGGGCAATTAATCTTGGCCCACATTGATAAAAGGAGATACACAGGTAAACAACCTGCTCCCCTGTTCTCTGCCACTGTTCTGCTGTGCTGTGCTCTCTGTTGTGCTCAGCTGTGCTCTGCTGTTGCCTGCTGCAATTGCCTATTGCCTTATTATTTGCTTGTAAACTCCACTGTCGTGAGTTTGCCAGGAACAGGCTCTGAATGCCTCCAAGGGATTGGCCTGCGTGGTCACCATGACATTGTGCTGAGACTGCACAACATCCGTGTCTACACCTGAAAGTCCTGCACACACACAGATCGTCCAGAGGAGCCAGGAGACAAGGTCAGGGATTGTCTGCCTCCTCTCCCCAGAAGCCTGGGAAGAATCAAATCTCAACAGCCAACTAGACAGAGTTCCCTGAAAGCATTTGGACACTACCTGGGTCTGAGTCTATCCCCCGTGAGTCAGGTAATAATAATTTGTCAGTAAATACTTCAAATCCTCTTTGCAATTCTCCATTGCCTCCTGTCATAAGCAGAAAGAGCTCCTTGAGTCCATCCAGTGGGCAAGCAGTACACTGACTGCAAGAGGCATTTGACCGTAGGAGTCTTCTCTCCCAGTTCAATCAATGTTTATATATTTTGCTGGTTATTACTAGATCTAGATATTATCCACAAAATGTTTCCATGATTGTGTAAGAACCCAAATATTATTAAAATTAGTGGTTGGGGATGGCAGAGTTTTGAATATCAAAATTAACAATATTAATGTTGGAAAAAAATCATCTTGCATTAATTAATTTCCCCTTTGCAACATCTTACTCTGAATGCCCGAGGTACATATATNTCTTACTCTGAGTGCCCGAGGTACATATATATATATATATATATATATCTCCATGCTACCTTCTAACAAAGCCTTTAGATTTTATTCTAGGAAAAGCATTTTTTAAAAGCAAAGCCTCAAGAAATGTATAAACTTCTGTGCATGATACTATCTATGCTACAGATTCTTAGTTGAAGCACTTGACACACATATATATAAATAAATATATATAAAAGCATTCTTGATTAAAGCAAATCTTCATACAACATTCGTAAGCTGCATTTAGCATATGTGTAACTCAAGGCACAAGACCAATTCTATTAAGCTTATATCTGAATATTTGAAGAATAAAAATATACTTAACATCAGTGGTAGTATTTTCAAGGTAAAATTATTCGCCAGATGTGTTTGAAGTTAATACATACTCTCTGTGCCAGTCATAAATCTGGTGAATGTTTCCAAATACAATCTTGTCTTTGCCTTTCATGTCATCGGGCACACCATCTTCTTTCATAAGTGCCATATAACCCTGCAACAATCCAAGGAAATTCACTGTGAACATTTTAACTTTAAAAACAGGTGAGTGTCCTTTAACCCTTTTTGAATTGCCCATGACAACAGCTTGCTTAGGACACAAAACTGAATGAAAAACATGCTCTGTAACAGCAGAACGCTAAGCATAGACACAATATATCACTGATTGGCCTGCAGCTGTCTATGCCCTACAGGCTGGGGGAGGAGTGGCTGGAGAGCTGCCTGGCAGAAAAGGACCTGGGGGTGTTGGTGGACAGATGGCTGAACATGAGCCAGCACTGTGCCCAGGTGGCCAAGAAGGCCAACAGCATCCTGGCCTGCATCAGCAATGGTGTGAGCAGCAGGAGTAGGGAGGTGCCCATGCCCCTCTACTCAGCACTTGTGAGCCCACACCTCGAGTACTGTGTCCAGTTTTGGTCAGCACAGTACAGGAGGGACATTGAGGTGCTGGAGCAGGTGCAAAGAGGAGCAATGAGGCTGGGGAGAGGTCTGGAAAACATGACCTATGAGAAGCAGCTGAGAGAGCTGGGCTTGTTTAGTCTGGAGAAGAGGAGGCTGAGAGGGGACCTTATTGCCCTCTACAACTACCTAAAAGGAGGTTGTGGTGAGTCTGCAGCTGGTTTCTTCTCCCCAGTTACTAATGCTAGGACAAGAGGAAATGGCCTCAAGTTGTGTCAGGGGAGGTCTAGGTTGGCTGTTGGGAGGAAGTTCTTTCCTGAGCGGGTGCTGAGGCACTGGAACAGGCTGCCCTGGGAGGTGGTGGAGTCACCATCCCTGGAGGTGTTTAAAGGGAGAGTGGCTGTGGTGCTTGAGGCTCTGGTCTAGTGATGAAGGCTGCTGGGATGAAGGTTGGACCGGATGATCTTGGTGGTCCTTCGCAAGCATAGCGATTCCTAGTGATGAGATGTTGTGCTGAGGGATTTGGTTTAGTCAAGGACTTGCCAGTGTGAAACTAATGATTGGACTTGATGAGCTTGAAGGGCTTTTCCAAGCTAAGAAATTCTGTGATTCTGTGATCTCATACAATTATTTTCCCTGATTCCAGACAGAGGTTGTGGCACTCACTGCAGCTGGAAGACCTGGACAGCTGAGTGGTTTTGTGTAAGTCCAGTCTGAATCTGTGTATCTGTTGCAGCAGGTACAGGGGATGTGCTCCTGCTCTGTGAGTGGACACCATGGTTAAGCGTCCTTACTCCTGATAAACTTGTTGACCTACCTTTGATTTGGGAGAGAGACTTCACCCTGCCCACATGCCCTGCCTGTGCAAACTACCATGAAAACTGCTGCACCACAACCTGTTTGACATTGCTTCCTGAGGGCATATAAATAGCCTATGCTGGGTCCTAGGTGCCACATCAGCTCCCGTGAACTGCAGTGCCAGGTCTAGTCTGGGGCTCTGTGCTTAAAACTCGTGCTAGCTTCAATCTAGCATGCAGCCCTTAGTGCTGCAGCTTCTGAGAGCTCATCTTGACTGCTCTGAAAACGGTGATTTGGTGCAACATTTCTAAGGTGTTAAAGGCTGCAGGAAGGAAAACTCAGAATGCAAACACTCACATTTTTTATTTGTTCTTGTGCTTTGTTTTGGAAAAAAAAATACATAAAGAGGTTCAAGCTACACAGTTGGTGTATATGGTAATATTTTTACAAAGTAAACAAATTAAGAGAAGGAAAAACTTCCTACCTCCACTACGTAGCCCAGATCTCGTACATAATCTCGCTCTGTCTCCACTAATTCCTGTAAGACATAGCTACAGTGGAAAGAAAATAGCAAACACATTCCATTAAAACATTAAACTGGTTCTTAATTAGCAGCATGAAATTTTTTACACCTTTGCAGACAAATATTTGATAAGCAGAACTGAATGGAAGAATTAATGCATATTCTTTCTAAGCAAGATGATGCTTTGACTTTGGAACTGGAGCAGGCTTTGCTTCTGTTTAGATAAAGTCAGGTATTTTCTTACACGTCATTACATTTAAACGTCTTACTGTTGTTTAAAATAAAATGCTGTTACGTCTCTGGTCTGAAGATTCTGAAGTGTTATTAAGTGTATTTCTGCTCACAGATGTAAATAATTTTTAAGCTGGCATGTTTTTGTTCTACCATGGTGTCCTCTCACTCTGTGGGAGAAGAAAGGCATGAAAACCTGTTTCCCCTCCCCCTGTCCTGTGGGCTTGAAGTGGGGCAGCAAAAGGTCCTTTTCCTGCACATGGTTTGACCCGTGCAGAAGCCCATGCTGGAATCGGGCCGGCAATTGGTTGGGTTTTCACGCCCAGTATAAATGGTAAATGGACACTGTGACTAGAAAAGGGGATTAACAGAGCAAGGGTTCCCACTTTGGGGTTTCCTGCCTTGATAGTTCCCATCTGGAGAGTCCCTTGCCACTGCAAAGGACAGGCTCCTGCTGTGACTGGACCATCCCCACTTTTGGATGGCTCCTACCTTTTAGATGGCTCTTGGTTTTATCTCGTCCCTGCTTTTGGACGGTTCTCCCCACTTCTGCACTCTTTTGTGCAAGCTGTCAGGCTTAGCAAGCCTGGAGTCCTTTGAGAGAGAGTGCTGGCAGCACCTGGACTGCCCTCTCTCAGAGTCTATTCAGTAGCTAATTTCCTGGCTGCCTCCTGGACTGGGGGACCCTAGCAGTTTGGCTCTCCCCTGCCGTTGTGAGGGCAGCATCATCCTGCGACCATCCCACTCAGGAAGAAGTGCTCGAGACAGTTCTGAGTTTGGCAGCTCTGTGACTCGTCTCAGACTTCTGCGGCATGGATCTCGATTATTGGATAGTGCCTGCAACATCAGAAGGCCAGCAGAGGAATTCAGGGATCATTGCCAAATGCCTACCTCACCTCCATGAGTAAGATTTTCCCTTCATCTTCTGCTCAGCCTGACTAATAGTGGGGTAAAGCTGTGTCTATAGCTTAGCCTTTTCCATTGCCTGACTTTCTAAATAGCCAAATTTATCTATAAGATCCTTTGTAAGATACTCCCAATTGAACTGAGTCTGCTAATAAACTAAACTAATTTTTTAACATAGTTTTTTGGGGGGGAGGGTGCTGGGAAAATAAAATAATTCCATTTTTTTATATTTCCTGACTTGGCCAAGTTAATTCCCTGCCTCCGTGACACACAGGAATACTTAACTACTACATGAAGAAATTACATTCGGTGGATCAGAACAAGGGCAATGATCAACTCCTGAAGCCTACTTGGCCTCTGAATGTGTGAAAATAAGCATCTTCCTGAACAGCTGAGATTGACGTGACAGAAGTCAAACAGAGGTTTGACCAAAGTCACAGAAAACATAAACTGCAACTAATGTTTGAGAGGATACATTTTCTTGAATAATGCGACTCATTCTTGACACCTAACACAAGTTCTCCTCCTTTCAGATGAACAATTTATGCTGCCAGTTCAAAATGGACATTTCTTTAAACATTTCCTTTCTCTCTTCAAAACACTGTGAAAAATGGAGCGGAAATGACATCTTACTGTCGCCTTTTTAAGGAGCTGGATTTCCTTTCTTCCATCTCGTCAATGGGTGATGAGGAGGAGAGAAGAGAGTTATCTGAAGGGTTGAAGGATGGGCTGCTGCTGTCACCTTGATCTACAAGCAAGGAACTTGGACGATCCTCCAGGGCCTGAAAAGGTAACCAAGACAGAAAGCAACAGAGATTTATTCCCGCTTTATTCACATGACAATAGTATGAGGCTGTATATGACAATCTATGGCAGATCAGTCATCATCATGCATTTTGGCAAAGGTGTTCTCGAAACCAGCCAACAATTTGGTTTTCCAGGATGGATAACCTAACCTTAAAGAAGCACATTTGAGATGTATTAAGAGTATCTTCACAGGAACAGAAAGTTCAGTTGGCAGCATGAGCTAGAAGTCAGACCCTCCTGCTCAGGATTTAAATAGTTCTATGGTGGAAGCTACACAGATGCATGCTTACTGACAGATGCTAAATTATATCTGTCATCCTGGCCTGGATCAGGAGCAGTGTGGCCAGTAGGACAAGAAGGGTTATTCTTCCCCTATACCTAACACTGGTGAGGCCACACCTTTAGTCCTACGTCCAGTTCTGGGCTCCTCAATTCAAGAGAGATGTTGAGATACTGGAATATGACCAGAGAAGGACAATGAAGCTGGTGAGAGGCCTGGAGCACAGCCCTGTGAGGAAAAGGTGAGGGAACTGAGGATGTGCAGCCTGGAGAAGAGGAGGTTCAGGGCAGACCTCATTACTGTCTATAACTACCTGAAGGGAGGCTGTAGCCAGGTAGGGTTGGTCTCTTCTGCCAGGCAACCAGCAACAGAACAAGGAGACACAGTCTCAAGTTGTGTCAAGGGAGGTCTAGGCTGGATGTTAGGAGGAAGTTGTTGGCAGAGAGAGTGACTGGCATTGGAATGGGCTGCCCAGGGAGGTGGTGGAGTTGCTGCCCCTGGAGGTGTTCAAGCAAAGCCTGGCTGAGGCACTTAGTGCCATGGTCTGGTTGATTGGACAGAGCCAGGTGCTAAGTTGGACTGGATGATCTTGGAGGTCTCTTCCAACGTGGCTGATTCTATGTTTCTATGATACTTCAATTACAGCATATATAAACTACCTTCAATAATAAACTGGACATCTGTAAGGTAGGTTGTTTGAATGTCACATTTTTTAACACAACAGAAGTGCCTTTCTCTGTCAGACATTTTGTTAATTGTATTAACTAGACAAAATCCTAACTCGTTGAAGAAAATGACTTCTATCTGTTTATGTTTCGTTCAGATCCTAGGAGAGTTCTATCTCTTTTGCCAGACAGACTCTCCCTTAGATTGACCCCATAGGCTTGTATTTGTATAAGATACAGAGAAGCCATGAGAGAAATAATGCGAACAAGTTTCTATGAAGTATTTATTGGACTTTAATTCAAGCACAAGGTCTTGGATCCAGCTACAACTGTATCACATTTTTCTTGCATGTGATACAGTTTTCAATGTAAGAGATTTCTTTCACCAGGGTGGGATTTGGCTGTAAATTTTTTAATTTCCCTGAAAAAAAGTAAAAATCTCAATAATGACATTACTGGCCCAAAAACTAAGGGAAGCCTATCTTTGACTAAAACATGAGAACACCTTCACCGGGGACTATATGCATAGACTACTAAATTATATCCACTTCTAGTCATAGAATCATAGAATCAACCAGGTTGGAAGAAACCTCCAAGATCATCCAGTCCAACCTAGCACCCAGCACTGTCCAGTCAACCAGACCATGGCACTAAGTGCCTCATCCAGGCTTTGCTTGATCACCTCCAGGGGCGGAACTTCACCACCTCCCTGGGCAGCCCATTCCAATGCCAATCACTCTCTCTGCCAACAACTTCCTCCTAACATCCAGTCTAGACCGCCCTTGGCACAACTTGAGACTGTGTCCCCTTGTTCTTTTGCTGGTTGCCTGGCAGAAGAGACCAACCCTACCTGGCTACAGCCTCCCTTCAGGTAGTTGTAGACAGCAATGAGATCACCCCTGAGCCTCCTCTTCTGCAGGCTGGACACTCCTAGCTTCACCTATGCTTTTCTTGAACACCTCCAGGGACGGTGACTCCAGCACCTCCCTGGGTAGCCCATTCCAATTCCAATTATCCTGACCCAAAGCACGGAGCAGCCAAAGCCACTCCTATCAGGGCACAGACTCCACATTACCTGAAGTGTAAGTAGATCAGCATTAATTTTCCTGTGTGAGGAATATGTGTTTTATTGTTAAAACTTTGAAACATTAACTATAAATTTAGTTCCAGCAATTCTTCTCCTTGAGATCTATCAGGGTAAGATTCACTTGAGTATTTGCATTTATTTTAATAATAGGATATTTTCCTTTTACTAATAGGACATACACTTTCTGCTGTTTCCTCTCTGTGCTAGTTGGAGCCTAGCTAGAATGTTTTGGTGAAAAGAACTAGATAATAGGCTGAGAAATGAAAACAATGGTGAGGTCTACTTCCCTCACAGTCTTGCTGAGATGTGTAAAGAAGAAAAGCAAAACAAAAGATTAGGTGACTTTGCTCTGCACTTTGTGCTGGGCTGTTCTCTTCTGCTTTGCCTGCTGCGGAGAGCTGTGGCTGCTGGCTGAACTCCATCTTGCTTTCTTAACCTCACCCTCCATTTGCTTTGCTGATTCACCTTTGCTTCTTAATCCTCTTGGCCGAACCTCCATTCTTCCTTGGGACTGGGGTAAGGTTGAGAGGGGTAGGGGGAAGGTGAGGGGTGGTTGAGAGTCCCTCCTGGGGACTCAGGTTTCTGGGAGGGGAGTTGTGTCTGTATTACCTTTTTACCTTGTATATTTCTGTATATATCTGTATATACTGTAAGTATTTGCTTGCATATTGTGCCATCTGTAAATACAAACTTCATTCAAATTTCCAGAGCTGGCTGAGTCTAGTCTGGGTGATTTCTAAAGTGTGGGGGGGTGGGGGACACCCAAACCATCACATCCTTTATTTTGGCGCCCAACGTGGGGCTCGAACCCACGACCCTGGGATTAAGAGTCCCATGCTCTACCGACTGAGAATGGCCATGCACCACCACCCACAGAATCGAGAAAGAGCTCTCAATCTGTCAATCCTGTCTGTGTCCGGGCCAGGTGAGGTTTCCTGTGTTGTGTTTTGGTTCTTTACATAGCCAATTACCTATTCAGCAAGTGCTCCTGCAAACAAAGGTACAGGAAACAAGCTGTATACACAGAAAGTGACTTTTGAAACAGGCATCAAAATGTTGCAAGTCAAAGGCACAGAGCTTTTCTTGGAATAGCAAGTCAAGACTTGCAAGACATGAATCCTTTAATCCCATGCATCTGCCACCCAGCCTCACCATTTTACTTTTGACGAGCTCCTCAATTGCACTGACTAGCTCTGCAGCGCTGGGGGTCTCCGAGCTGGTTGGTCGTACCAATAATCGAGAGGATGTCTGTGCAATCACATAAACAGAGAATCCTGAAGTTAGCATGGAACTTGATTGAGGATCAAGAGACTTCCTTGTCAGTCAAAGGTACTCAACAATAACCATCATCAGTGTGATATAACAACAAGATCACAGGATCACAGGATGTTAGGGGTTGTAAAGGACCCAAGGAGACCTTCGAGTCTAACTCCCCTGCCAGAGCAGGACAATCCTATCTAACACAGATCACACAGGAACACATGCAGACAGGCCTTGAAAGGCTCCAGAGAAGGAGACTCTAATTGGAAGTTTTTAAGTGACCCCCACAGAAGTTAAATGTTGGGATCAAAATTCTTATTCCTACATGCAATAGAAGTCAAAGGAACATCCTTCCTCTCATTGATTATGGTAATGCCTGACAAACAGCTATAAAAATTCCCCGACCCAACCCATGGGACAACACTTTCTTGCTGGTTAAATAAAGCAAAGACTGCAGAACACTAACAGGGGTGAAGAAGACTAGAATTAAAGGAGGAAGAATCATTAAGCTAAGACAAAAGACACCATTAACTCAGGGGCATTTACTTTTTTAAAGAGCTGTGTCATGTTGCCTAGATTCAGAGCTGAAATTGAGCTCACCATTCCTTGTATCATCCATTTTTCCCAATGGTATGTGTAGAATATTGAAGATCTCTGGCCTCATAAAATGCCACTTTACAGATACAACTGAAGGTAAAAAGTGTCCAGGATAAAGGATTCTGGGAGAGGGCCACTAAATTCAGCTTCAGTAATATGCAAACAGAGGTGTTTGCATGTTACATTGATCATTAAATAACTCTGAAGTGGAGACAGGGTGTAATATGAGCCTTATTTCATATTACAAGCAGCACAATGAACATCGGGTAGTGCAGGGTAAGCTGTCCTTCAAAGGACAAAAAAAATGCACATATAACTGGGGGAATACAATGTGATGACAAGCAAATGCTGGCCTTGATTCCCACAGCTGTTGGCTACCTTATCTGAAGAAAGGATAGATAAGTGGACATCTTGTTAATGAGAAAAACAAGGTGTGGTTTATGCAAAGGACTGGGTTGTTCTTGCCTAATTATGCTAATGTGTAGGTCTGTGCTCTATGCTCAAGACTATATAATTGGAGCCAAAACGATTAATAAAGGTCTCTGGTATAATTCACGTTGAATGGCCTGGAGTCCACGTGGCATTGCTTTTGATCACACTGATCTTTGTGAGCTCTGACCACGTTCCCGCTGCTGCAACGAGGTAGCTGTAACATATAACAACTTAACACAAGAGGTTCTGCTTGAAATCAAGCATGGCTGTAATAAGGCTCCTCATAAATCAATACAAAAAGAACCCCTAAACTCCAGATTTTAGGTAGTTTGCCTTGTATTTGCCTTATTTGGAAAAGAAAACAGGAGTTGGATAAGCAATGGAAATAGAGACAACTTTAAACTGAAAGATCTGTGAAGTGAGCCAAAGCAGAGACAGAACACAATGCAATGTAATGCTTCAGAGGCTATAAAAAGAGAAAACAAAAAGCAAAAATCAGTAGTTTCACATTAACATAACTCATCTGGAAACTTTAATACTGCTTATAAAGAAACTAAATGCAAGCAACTTGTAAACTGGCATCGAATGCAAATCCATGAAGTGTGCAATGACTGCTGAACAGACGAATGTATACTGTGCATGTGAGCTCTTAGGGGAGAAAGTGGTTGTGTTATTTAGTGATATTAGATAAATTAGCATGGTCTAGTACATGACATTGGCATGCACTCCAAAAGCTGAGCAATTCCACAGCCAGCATGTCTTTTAGGCAGCTGTATGCTCCTGACATCTGACTGCTGACCAGGCTTGTATGCAGGTTTTAACTTTGGATGTGGAGCTCAGATTAGCCTTACAAAACACTGACAGTGTCAGATTCTGACGTTGGTGAGATCCCCTCTCCTTGTTATTACTCTACCTGGGACATGACTTGGTAAACACCAAAACTGGTTAGCTTCCAGTTAACGTGGTTATATCACATATTATCTGTAAAGGATGTGCTGCACAGGTCAGTCTGCCTGGTGACCACCCTGCTGATGTACTCTGGGAGCAGAATGCACCCCTTGTCCAGCAAACAAGAAAAGGTTGAAGGAACAAGGGAGCATATGCTGGTGAGAGATGCTGCTGCAGCCCACAGCAGGCCAGGCAGGGAGGGAAAAACACAGTGTGCAGAGAGTTTCCAGTATTGAGCATAGTCCAGGAGACCTGGAAGGAAGAAATGCTTGCAGTGAGGCGTAAATGAAAGCCAAGCCTCTGAGGTCACAAAAAGGAGGAGACACATTCCCTGGGATTCAGAGGATCTGAGCAACCCAAGAAACCACTGAGCGTGGCAGGAATGTGAAGGACTCCACCCAGAAGGCAGACAACCAGGAATTTGTTTGCAAGCCTCTCATTAATCAGCAAGTCATCAATAGACCCAACTGACTTCTGCTGGGTAAAACTTTGCTCTTGCTTCTGTGATGCAATAAAGCATTTGCTTTAGGTACTGGAAATTAGTGGTACATTTTGGAGCCTTTTGGGAGGCACACACAACCTCCCAGACTGCCACAACAAGACATTTTTGCCTCGTAATGAGACTTTTTTTGCCTCCCACCAAGCAGTAGACAGATGCTGCACAAAAACAATGCACTCAACCTCTGAAGAAGTTGAAGCAGAATTGAATGGGGATTCAAAACTACTCAAAAGTCTCTTTCTCATTCTCTGCTGTAATAAGGGTATGACTTTGCATCAGAAATAAAAAAGGTAGCAAACATTAACTTAAAAGGATATCCCTTAAAATAACTATTCTTGTTGGAGCAAGGCAAATATATAAGCAAAGCCCATCTTCCTCTGGGAGGCTTGGCTGATACAGCTGAAGGCTGTGCAGCCATCCAGAGAGATCTGAACAGACTGGAGAGGTGGGCACAGAGGAACCAGATGAAGTTCAACAAAGACAAGTGCAGAGTCCTGCATCTGGGGAGGAATAATAAACTGCACCAGTACAGGCTGGGAGGTGACTGCTGGAGAGGAGCCCTGTGGAGAGGGACCTGGGGGTCCAGGTGGATAAGAAGTTAACCACGGCACAGCAATGTGCCCTTGTGGCCAAGAAGGCCAATGGGATCCTGGGCTGTATTAGGAAGAGTGTGTCCAGCAGATCAAGGGAGGTTCTCCTTCCCCTCTACTCTGCCCTGCTGAGATGTCATCTTGAGTAATGTGTTCAGTTTTGGGCTCCCCAGTTNGTCCTGCTCTGGCAGGGAGGTTGGACTCAAAGATCTCCTTGGGTCCCTTCCAACCCCTAACATCCTGTGAGCCTGTGAACTTTTTATAAGACTTGCTGTGCTACTTGGAGCCTAGCTGGGATATTTTGGTGAGAAGAATTTGATGATAGGCTGTGAAAAGGAAACAATGGTGATGTCTGCTGCACTCATAGGCTTGCTGAGATGGATAAAAATAAGAACATAAATATAGGTAATGGAGTTTCTCTTGGGCTCTGGCTGCCTGCACTTCTCTCTCTAACTTGCTACCTAATTAATCCATCTGCTTCCTAATCCCCTGGCTGATCCTCCAAACTCACCTTAATACGTAAGGCAAAGTTCTGGGGTAAGGTAGATGGGTGGGAAGAAGGTGTAAGGGTGGCTGGGAGCCCCTCCTGGGCACTCTGGTTTCTGGGAGGGCTGTTGTGCCTCTGTATTACTTTTTACCTTGTCTATTTCTGTCTATTTCTGTAGATACTGTAAATACCTGCTTGGGTATTGTGCTGAGCTGTAAATATAAAGCTTCATTCTTCAATTTCCAGATCTACTGAGTCCAGTCTGGGTGATTTTCCTAAGTGTGTGTGCAGGTGGGGAACAGCCAAACCATCACACTTGCATATATATATGTGTGTATATATATATATATATATAGATATATATAGATATATATATAGATAGATATTTAATACCACTTAAGAGACATGCAAATATATCAGCTTATTATCAGGAGCTTGAAGATATTAGAACCAGCATTATTTTTATTCAATTATTAAGTCTTAAATCTAGATTATTGTTTTCTATCACTAAAACATTCCCTTGGATCTAAAGCCTGGCTTCTTTTAGCTTGTTTTATTTCAGGAATATTTCCCAATAGAATAACTCCTCAACTCATGGGTTACACTTTTTCAATTCAGAAAAGAAGAAGGAATCAAATGTATGCAGAGCAGGGAAACCAGGCATTTTGACCCTACAAATGATAGCTCCAGGGATGAGATAGCTCCAGAGATGAGATAGCTCCAGAGATGAGATACCTTCAGAGGTGAGATTCCTGCTGAAAGGCAGTGCTTTTAAAAAGAAGAAACACACCCAGAAATAAAGATCAGTTATCAGTAACATCTGCATCACTGAGAACAGTAACCAGTCATAAAATCCACTAACAGCATTCAGTGCCACAGATTAAAAGAGTTAAAACTTTTGAGCAGCAAAATTGGAAGAAAACAGTAACGTGCCTATGCCTGCACAAGTGCAGGCTGTTTCCATTCTAAAACCTCTGTTTTCAGGATTGATACTTTGTCCCTGATGTGTTTGATCCAAGTTGAGAATTGAAATAAGCCTTCTCAATGTATGAACATCATTAACATTTGAGAGAAAAAGATTATATACAACTAAGACCTCTCTACATCTAGAACTGCATTACTAATGCCAAACTTTCATCCTCAATGTTAAGGAGCCTTTGGTTTGTTAGCCTCATTTAGATACTAACTTTTTAGTACACCTTTTTCTTGGGCACTCCCCTCACCAAAGTAGAAGGAAAAAGCCAAGAAACTCCACACACTTTAGAGTTGATGTGAATAGCTCCTGTAATAGATGTACATAGACCTTTCTGTTCCCTCTTATCTGAGGCTATCCAAAGTAGCAGGGCTTGGTGAACAGCCTATCACCTAAAAAGGTCATGTAGAGGTGTTTCAATTTCTCCAGATAAAACTTATTTGCATACAGTATTTTAACCTCAGTAATCAAAGGTATGATTATAAACCAATAAAGAGGGCATCTGATGCAAATAGGCTTGGAAACAGACAAAGTGGCCCATTTCCACATTTCAAGTGCTAGTAGAAACAACTCTGCATTCATGCTTTTTAAAATACAGAAGCATTTAATTCATACTCTTTCCACAGGAAAACCTTCTAATGTTACTTCAAGTGGCACAGCAGTTACTTTTGTCTACCATAAAGCTTCATTATGTACATTACAGACTTTGTGAAATGGAAGAAAGATGCACACAAACAGAAGCTGTCCTAACACAAACCTTTCTCTGCTTCTTCTTCCTCCTACCTTATCATCCTGTGAGTCAGGCTGGAGAAGACTGTGTTGCTGAATTGCCATTGGAGGAGGAAGTGGTACAGCATCTGCTCCCTCTTCACCTTCCTCCTCTCCACAGCTCTGCATGCCTGAAGAGGACGATTTGGACAGAGTGCCACTGCTCAGCCCCTCATTTCGACCTCTCTGTAAAGAAAATCAAGACATTCAAGTTCAGTTATCTTCTCCTCAGCATGAAGCTTGCTCTCACAAGATTAAAAAGGTTAAACATATTTGTTCAGTAGATTCACCTCCCTTGCAACAAGTTAAGATGACCTAATAGAAAGTGTCCGTGCCCGTGGCAGGGTGGGGTGGAACCAGATGATCCTCATGATCCCTTCCAACCCTGACAATTCCATGAGGCTACAAACACAGTGCAGCTTTTCAACACCAGGGAGAAAAAAAACAAGTGCCAAAGTTTCCCGTGTTCTATAAAAGCAGATGGAGTGAGATACTGAGAACAAGGCATTCAGCTTGACATGTACTGAAGAGTTACCAAAGCCACGCTTGCTTTCCAAGCTCAGTTCTGTAAAGAGCCACGTTCCTCTTAGAAACTCACAGGATTTGTATCTGAGATACCAACCCTCACAGCAAGAATGCCAAAGGATATAACCCCCACTCTATTAGAATATGAAGTATTTTACCAATTATTCTTCCTGCCTCCTCCTTCTTGAAGTAGTGCTAGCAGCCTGCTTGCCTAATTTTTACAGCTGTAAGACAGTCCTTCCAATTATACAAGGATCTATAATGTCAGTTAGCCAAAGTTTACTCTAAATGATCTTGATTTTAAAGTGAAACAGGATAGATGCTCATTGTTGTCTTCTGACTTCAAAGCACAGTTCTCCCTCACCCACAGAGTTAACAGATACCTCTTAATGATCCCACAACCACATTACACAGGGTCTTTCTACAGCCCAGCATTCAGGGACAGAGGTCAATATTCTTTCTCAAATTCAATCTCTGAATTGGCCATGCTGCCAAGTCTCTTATTTCTTTTCCTTCCTTACATTTACTGTATAACTTCACTAATGTTCCAAGCCTTAAGCAAAATATGATGTGAGCAACAAAAAGTACTAATTAATTGGGCAGCTGAGACTGCTTTTCTGTATGACATTGGCCCAAACTCATCCTGGCCTGGATCAGGAACAGTGTGGCCAGTAGGACAAGGGAGGTTATTCTTCCCCTGTACTCAACACTTGTCAGGCCACACTTTGAGTGCTGTGTCCAGTTCTGGGCTCCTGAAGTCAAGAGAGATGTTGAGGTACTGGAACATGTCCAGAGAAGGGTGACAAAGCTGATGAGAGGCCTGGAGCACAGCCCTGTGAGGAGATGCTGAGGGAGCTGGGGGTGTGCAGCCTGCAGAAGAGGAGGCTCAGGGCAGACCTCATTGCTGTCTGCAACTACCTGAAGGGAGGTTGTAGCCAGGTGGGGTTGGGCTCTTCTCCCAGGCAACCAGCAACAGAACAAGGGGACAGTCTCCAGTTGTGCTGGGGGAGGTCTACACTGGATGTTAGGAGGAAGTTGTTGCCAGAGAGAGTGATTGGCATTGGAATGGACTGCCCAGGGAGGTGGTGGAGTCACCATCCCTGGAGGTATTCAAGCAAAGCCTGGCTGAGGCATTTAGTGTCATGGTCTAGATGACTGGATAGGGCTGGGTGCTAGGTTGGACTGGATGATCTTGGAGGTCTCTTCCAACCTGGTTGATTCTAGGATTCTATGATAGTTAGATTCAAGACTGACAAAGGGAGTCACTGTACAGCATGCAAGTGGCTGTGCCTTTGGAAGCAGTATGATGCCAATTAATTTCTACCAGAATCATAGAATCAATTAATTGTTTAGGTTGGAAAGACCTTTAAGATAATCAAGCCCAACCATTATCATAAAGCCACTCATCCAGTGAGACCTGCATAATCTGTTCTGGTGTGCCCATGCAAAAGTATCCTTCTTTTTCATGGAATGGAAAATGCATGCATTTCCATGCACTTGGAAATGCTTGGCATCTAGGAATGAACTCAAATCCCTAGGCAGGATCTGTATGTTTGCAGCATCTCCAAGGTGGACATAAAAACCTTGGTTGTGTTCCTTCCTCCTCCTGTGAAGTGTGCAGCGCTGAGCGAGCACACATGTGCATGGGGACAAGGCTGGAGAAGCAGCATGTTGGGATGATGTCTGAGTTGTATTGAGGTCAGCACACTTCACTGGGCCTGTTACATGGGGCCTGCACACCATTAGCCTTTTAGTCATGTCCCGTGCCTTGACCATAGGTATGTGACAGAAGATTAGAGAATATGGCTTTGTTTGTACCTAGCTGGAGGTAGGTTTTACTTATACAGAAGTTCTAGGCTTAGAAAAACGAGCAGACATTTGTGGGAGGAAAGGAAACCTTCAGCAGATGTCCTTAGGGGCAAAATCTAGTGCATCGTTTTCATCCCTCCAATGAAAACTACCATGTTTATTATTTGACCAATGGTAACAGCCTTTTTGAACTGGAGAGCCAATATTTTCTCTGCACACTAACTCTTGCTCAAGGGCTAAATAAGGCTTTAAGCAGTTAAGCAGCTCTCCCTGTATTTTCCTAGATTCATCAACAAGAAAAGGAAAAGAAATATAAAACTACCCCATTATCCTCAAAACATGAAGTATCTTTACTCAAAAAGCTGCTTTCATGAGTAGGATAAGATAGCTGTGCTAATTTGAGCCTAGTTAGAATGTATTTTGGTGAGAAGAATCAGATTACATGCTGTGAAAAGGAAACAACAGTTATGTCTGCTACACTCATGGGCTTGCTGAGATGGATAAGAACAAGAACATAAACACAGGTAAGGGAGTTGCTCTCTGTCTCTTGGGGCTGCGGACACTTTCCTCTCTCTAACTTGCTGCCTGACTAATCCTTCTGCTTCCTAACCTCCCTGGCCAACCCTCCAAACTCACCTTGAATATAAGGCAAGATCTGGGGTAAGGTAGAGGGGTGGAGAGGAGGTGGAAGGGTGGTTGGGAGCCCCTCCTGGGGACTCTGGTTTCTGGGAGGGCTGTTGTGTTTCTGTATTACTTTTTAACTTGTCTATTTCTGTAGACATTCTTAATACCTGCTTGCATGTAGTGCTAAGCTGTAAATATAAAGCTTCATTTTTTAGTTTTCCATCTCAGCTGAGTCTAGTCTGGGTGATTTTCCTAAGAGGGGAGGGGTGGGGAACACCCAAACCATCACAATAGCAAAGCCAAAGAACAACTTCTTTACTGTCCCAGATACGTTTTTCAACAGAACATCCTTCTCCACAGAGCTTTGTTAATGCTCTCGATGCAGAAGTGCACAAAGTGTGCCTGGCATGGTACTTCTGTTGAGTATGGCAGTCATCACAAATGAGTGTAGGGGAATTTCTTCACGAGAGTGGACATATGAGAAATCCTGCCCTCTTAGCTGATTATCAAGAGTTGCTGTGAATGCTGAGAAGGGGTCGCGAAGAATTCGCCTGCGTGACAAACATGTATCAGTACAAGGAACAATAACAAGCAGGCTGAGCATTTCGACCTTGGTTCCCACAGCTTCAGGATGCCTTATGTGGGGGAGAGGAGAGATAGTGGACACCTGGTTAATGAGAAAAACAAGGCGTGGTGTATGTAAAAGACCCCTGGGCTGTTCTTGCCCAGGTTATGCTCATGTGTAGGTGTGTGCTCTATGCTCAAGACTACACAAATGGAGTCAGAACGAACAATAAAGGTCTCTGGTGGGATTCGTGTTGAATCATGTGGAGTCCATGTGGCATCACTCTGATCATATTGGTCTGAGTGGCTGTGTCCAACAATCTCCCGCAAGAAATGAGCACATGGTGCCACTCTGCTCAACTGCTAGACAGCAAACTGGGAAGACAACCTTTACCTGACAACTTGCAGTCTTTCGAAAATCACAAAGTCTTGGTAGGCTACCCAAACACTTACCTCTTCAACGGTTTCATCTTGGGGTGTTGCTGCGCTATCATCAGAGTCCTTCTGAGAGCCTGCATCAGCACTTTTACGAACCTCTCTGCTCTTCTTATGCTTGTGGGCCAGTTTTTTGACATGCCCGTCCGCTTTCCCGCTGCTGAGACGCCTTACAGGACTGGTAAGCCACTTCCTCAAAGTGTTGCCAGGGCGCTTGGGGCCTGGTGAGCTCTGTGCACCGATCATGTGAGGCTGAAGTGATGTTACCGAAGCAGGAGGACTGGCATCATTGCTGGAAACAGAGAGGGAGTCTGGAGAAAGGAAAAGGGGAGCATTTTAAAGCTGAAACGCTGATAAGTGAGAAACAAGGTGAATGACACATGTAATAATGGGTATCAAACTGGACTTACGGATGAATTCACCAGACTCTTTTGAAGTAATCAGGTGTTAATGACATCACAATCATCAGGGCTCATGCTGCATGTGGCCACCCACGTACAAGCACCATTTATATGCTCATAACAGCCAAGCTTCATTAAGTACCTCCTGCCTCAATTATAACTCATATTTATATGGTAGACATCATCATTGTTTCCCTGTCTCAGTCTGTAATCTAATTCTTCTCTCCAAAACATTCTAGGTAGCTTTAAACTGGCACACCACTGTTGATACTTATCTGATAGTGAATTACACTTTCCACATGTCATCCAAATTTATGGAAAGAGATGCTTGTTTTTTATCTTTGAAAGTACAATGCTTTGAGCATGGATTTGAAGAGTAAAAATAATTGCCTCGGTTAGATAAAACTATTTGTTTAAACATCACATTTCATTACGAATGCTTCGGTTCTTGTCCTGATTCACTTACATCCCTTAACCTTGGGAACAGGAAAAGAAGAATCCAGAGAATAGCAAAATGTTGTAGAATAGAATCATAGAATCAACCAGGTTGGAAGAGATGCCTGAGCTTACTGAAGAATTATTAGGGCTTCAGGGAATCATAAAAGTGGACAAAGAGTAAGTAGNATCACTCTCTCTGCCAACAACTTCCTCCTAACATCCAGCCTAGACCTCCCCTGGCACAACTTGAGACTGTGTCCCCTTGTTCTGTTGCGGGTTGCCTGGCAGAAGAGACCAACCCCACCTGGCTACAGCCTCCCCTCAGGTAGTTGTAGACAGCAATGAGGTCTGTCCTGAGCCTCATCTTCTCCAGGCTGCACACCCCCAGCTCCCTCAGCATCTCCTCACAGGGCTGTGCTCCAGGCCCCTCACCAGCTTTGTCACCCTTCTCTGGACATGTTCCAGTACCTCAACATCTCTCTTGAATTGAAGGGCCCAGAACTAGACACACTAGTCAAGGTGTGGCCTGACCAGTGCTGAGTACAGGGGAAGAATGACCTCCCTTGTCCTGCTGGCCACACTGCTCCTGATACAGGCACATGACCATTGAGATATGTCAGCTTCAACGCCAAGGACTCCTGTAGCTTACACTGCATGAACATAGGTATAAAAGTCCTATTAACCACTACTTTCATCATCTTTCCATAAAGCAGAAGATAAACTTTATAAAGCACAATTTCAGTCCAACGACACAGCTGCTAACAGTTTCACAGAATCATAGAATCAGTTAGGGTTGAAAGGGACCATAAGGATAATCTAGTTTCAACTCCCCTGCCATGGCCAGGGACACCCTACTCTAGATCAGGCTGTCCACAGCCTCATCTGACCTGGCCTTAAACACCTCCAGGGATGGGGCCTCAACTACCTCCTTGGGCAACCCATTCCAGGCTCTCACCACTCTCATGCTCAACAACTTCCTCCTTACATCCAGTCTCAATCTCCCCACCTCCAGCTTTGCTCCACTCCCCCTAGTCCTGTTACTCCCTGATAGCCTAAAAAGTCCCTTCCCAGCATTTTTGTAGGCCCTCTTCAGATACTGAAAGGCCACAAGAAGGTCACCTTGGAGCCTCCTCTTCTCTACTTTAAAACAAAGTCACCTAGAATTAGAATTCATCTACAGAATTATCTTCTAACCACAGCTGCAGCTTTGCAGCACATGGGTAAGGAAACTTCCTATAATGCAACTTACTTCATTTCAAAGCTTTAAATATTATGTATGTTACCAAAAGCAGATCTGGAATAACACAAGTTGGTCTTGTCTCTAAATCTTTGAATAGAAACTCTACAAAATTGCCATATGATTTTCTTATTGAATCAGGAAACATAAGGAAGAAATTAGTTATCTGTAACAACGTTTTTAGCTTGCTGTCTGAGTATCCCTCAAGGCCCCTGAATGACTGTTTAAGGATCCTCAACACGTACATGAGAAAACAGCCAGCAGCAGGACAGAGTTTTTTACTTAAAAAAAACAACCACACAAAAAGTGGCCTGCTTATTAAAAGAATTCCAAACAAAACTCACAACCATCTGCAAGCTCTCCACAGGAATCCAAATAATCTCCTGTTAAACCTTGTAAAACTTTACAGTATTCTTTCACCAAACTCAACTTTATTGTATCATACATCTTTTATCGGGTGCCCTGTTTCAGAAGTCATGGCAAATATGGGCTGAGGGGCATTTCAATAACCTGATATTCTGCTAGTGGAACGTGGAAGAGGAGAAAACACTGCTGGTGTTCCTGTAAACAAGTTTCTTAAAGCAGAAACTAAATGACTTTGCTCTCAAGCCTGCAAACTTGAGTACAAGCACTCAGTCAAACTCTTCTTTCATTTGTATATATTTTTGTGATGGTTTGGGTGTTCCCTGCCCCCCACACTCTAGAAAATCACCGAGACTAGACTTAGTTGAGATGGAATTTGAAGAATGAAGCTTTATCTTTACAGCTTAGCACAATACCCAAGCAGGTATTTACAGGATCTACAGCTATAGACAGAAATAGACAAGCTAAAAAATAATATAGAAACACAACAGCCCTCCCAGCTGGGGTTGTTTAGGCTGGAGAAGAGGAGGCTCAGGAGTGACCTCATTGCTGTCTACAACTACCTGAAGGGAGGTTGTAGCCAAGTGGGGGTTGGTCTCTTCTCCCAGACAACCAGCAACAGAACNGGATCAGCCAGGGGGTTAGGAAGCAAATGGATTAGTCAGGCAGGTTAGAGAGAGAAGTGCAGCCCACAAAGCCCAGAGAGAAACTCCCTTATTTATATTTATGTTCTCATTCTTATACCTCTCAGCAAGCCTGTGAGTGCAGCAGACATCACCATTGTTTCCTTTCCACAGTCTGTAATCTCATTCTTCTCACCAAAATATCCCAGCTAGGCTCAAACTAGCATATTTTTTTCCTCCCAACAACAGTTCATGCAAGTTCCTTCCACACAACCATGATAGAGCACATTCACGTGTTTACAGGAAAGGGAAAGAAAAAGCCATTAATTCTTCACAGAAATTCCATGTAAGCTGTTCAGTACTTTTTTTATGTGTTGCATTTCTCGCCAGCTCCTCCTTTCCAACAAAAAATCACAATATGGTGGTGCTGTAGCTGATTACATACATTTTACTCTACATAAACATGACTATTAAGCATTTAACAGTGTGCTAGTTTGAGCCTGGCTAGGATATTTCGGTGAGAAGAATTAGATTACAGGCTGTGAAAAGGAATCAATGGTGATGTCTGCTGCACTCATAGGCTTGCTGAGATTGATAAGAACAAGAACATAAACATAGATAACACAGTTGTTTGCTCTCTGTCTTTGGGGCTGCAGGAACTTTTCTCTCTCTAACTTGCTGCCTGACTAATCTATCTGCTTGCTAACCCCCCTGGCTGATCCTTAAAACCACCTTGGATATAAGGCAAGATCTGGGGTAAGGTAGAGGGTTGGGAGAAGGCAGAAGGGTGGTTGGGAGCCTCTCCTGGGGACTCTGGTTTCTGGGAGGGCTGTTGTGTTTCTGTATTACTTTTTAACTTGTCTATTTCTGTCTGTAGCTGTAGATGTTGTAAATACCTGCTTGTGTATTGTGCTAAGCTGTAAATGTAAGCTTCATTCAATTTTCCAGAGCTGTTGAGTCTAGTCTGGGAGATCTCTTAAGTGTGGGAGGGCAGGGAACACCCAAACCATCACAAATAGTTAATAAATAGGTTGGGTTTTTTTCTCTGTATAAAGCCTATGCTCCACCACGCCAAATTCTCACCCAACCTTTTGGTAACCAACTCTTCTTAACTTGCAAATGTCTTGTTAAACCAAGCAGAACAATGCACAGCCCCTGAAACTGTGGGAGATAATATTTCTGCCTGATTGCACTCTTGCTGTGCCACTCCTACTCTTACCGCAAGGCAGCCAAGAGTCTGTGGGCAGGAGGAGGGAAGAGAGCAGGAAGAAATATGTACACTCTGCTCAAGTAGAGAGAATATAAGAGACAAAACAATGTTACCCAGACATCTTTTGCAGCACATACTTTAGCCATATCCTCCCACACAGCATTAGTTTTCATTTGGCGTGCAACATGGAACTGCTCCTCATCATCTCTTCTGCATGATTTAATATGAAGTACTTACTGAAGTGTTATTAGGGCACCAGGGAATCATAAAAGTGGACAAAGAGTAAGTAGTACACTAAAATGATACCACAGTTCTAAAATTTGCTCTTTAAAGCAGGAAAGCACTGGGAAAGAAGGGAAAGTTTAAACTGGTTAAAAATACTGCACTGCCATATAAGCATCAGTTTAAACATCAAACTGTATTAAAAAACAACCAAGCCACACCCAAACGAACAAGCAGAAAACATCACCACTGTTAACCTGAACAGGATACCAACCCACGAGACTCTTCAGAGATGAGACTTGATTTTTCACCTCTCCTTCCTCTTCTTACTTTTGTAGAATCATAGAATCAGATAGGTTGGAGGAGATATCCAAGCTCATCCAGTCCAACCTAGCACCCAGCCCTATCCAATCAACCAGACCATGGCACTAAATGCCTCATCCAGGCTTTTCTTGAGCACCACCAGTGATGGCAACTCCACCACCTCCCTGGGCAGCCCATTCCAATGCAAATCACTCTCTCTGCCAAAAACTTCCTCCTAACATCTGGCCTAGACCTCCCCTGGCACAACTTGAGACTGTGTCCCCTTGTTCTGTTGCGGGTTGCCTGGCAGAAGAGACCAACCCCACCTGGCTACAGCCTCCCCTCAGGTAGTTGTAGACAGCAATGAGGTCTGCCCTGAGCCTCCTCTTCTCTAGGGTGCACACCCCCAGCTCCCTCAGCATCTCCTCATAGGGTTTGTGTTCCAGTTCCCTCACCAGCTTTGTCGCCCTTCTCTGGACATGTTTCAGTATCTCAACATCTCTTTTGAATTGAGGAGCCCACACTCAAGGTGTGGCCTGATCAGTATTGAGTACAAGGGAGGAATAACCTCCCTTGTCCTGCTGGCCACACTGTTCCTGATCCAGGCCAGGATGCCATTGGCTCTCTTGGCCTCCTAGCCACACTACTGGCTCATGTTCAGCTACTCTCCGCCAGCACCCCCAGGTCCCTTTCTTCCTGGCTGCTCTCAGCCACTCTGTCCCCAGCCTGTAGTGCTGCTTGGGGTTGTTGTGGCCGAAGTGTAGAACCCTGCACTTGACCTTGTTATATCTCATCCCACTGGTCTCTGTCTACCCATCCAGCGTGTCAAGGTTCCATCCCTTCAGCCTCACGTCAGTGCTAGTATTGACTGCAACTATTCTATGCAAGTATTTTCCCAGTGAGGTCCTTTTCATCCATTTTTGCAGCACATCCCATCTGATAGGAGTCCAGATTCTCTGACTCTTGATTTCATTGACTTTGGCAGGAGACTGGTTACAATACTAGAGTGCAGTCATGAAAAGCCCTGCGTGCTCAAGGTCATATATTTATGTAGAGGCATTGCCAAATCCAAGCATTAGGAATTACCAGTATCCAATACAGGCATTTTCAAGTGCACAGCCCTTTCACCTTCACTATGATAACAGCCATATGAGTGCGTCTTATTCCCCCTCACCCCATCCCTATGTACTACTTCTGTCTGTAGATTTCAGGGATACAGACTGTTGTGGAGGGCCTGTAGGCCCAAAAACAGGCTTATTTTTTGCCTCACTTTGCCTCGCCTGCCCAAACATGGGGTAAATGCATTAAAGGCACAAAAGGGGTACAACAAGCCTAGGTGCCATAGAGTCTGGCCTGCCTGAGGCCCAGGTAGTAAACAAGTTAGATAAAGCAGGTTGCAAGTAGGTTGCAAGCAGGTTGCAAACAGGTTGCATAAGCCCACGCTGTCAGCGTGTGGCCCAGCCTATGCTCTCTCCATATTTGGAGGTACAAGGCAAGTGATTTTGCCTACTATGGTATTGTTTGGCTGACTGCCAAACCAATTGGTCACTGGTGGCCAGTTAGGCCATCGATCTCGGCCCACAGTTCATAAATGAGAGCTCACACGTGCTCTCGCTTGCTGCTTCCATTGCTTCCTGTGCATGCTGGCTCCTGCATGCTTCTATGAGCTTCTGCTAGCTCTCACTTGCTCTAACTCGCACTCGCTTCACCAGTGTGCTCACACTCACGCTCAGGCCCCATCCTCGGCCCCCCCCCTACTTAAGATCGCTAACATTTGGGCACACCTTGATATTATTAGATTTAGACTCACCGGCCTTTGTTTATGCTGTAATGGAGACAGAATCTCCCAGCCAGCCGTGGTGAGCTAATCAGGACGTGATCCTGCATTGCCTATGTATTTGTGGAGCAGACTCCCGTGCAGCCGTGTATGCCTGCTGCCTTCATTATCTGGTGAGAGCCATTGCTGCCGAGATACCAGGATACAGACCCTCTTATCTGCACACGCGATCAGCCTGCCAGCCAGCGTGAGAACCGTGCTCAGACAGCATCCTGCACCAGAGGTCCTGCCAGCAGTCCCTGGACCAGTTCCTGGACAAAGCATCCTCGCCAGGAGAATGAGGTCAGAGACTGTATCCATTTCACCAGAAGCCAGGAGGATTATTAAACTCCCCTAAAGTAGGGAATATTTCCATTTCCCCTCAAGCCGGGAAGATTTCCAGCCTCACAGGTCCACGGGCAAAGTTCCCCTGAGGTTTGGACATTAGGTAAATAGGCTCTTGACGTAGCCCCGGAGGGTGATTGATAATTACTGATGATTAATCAGAATTGTAAAAGCTTTAATACCTCTGTAATATCTTTCATCTCCTGCCATAGAGCAGAAAGTGTTTCAGCCCACCCTGTTGGGCAAATGATATACTGACCCCAAAGCGGTACTTGCCGCGGGGAAAACTTCTCTCTCTGTTAATAGTCTGTTAATAGTTGTATGCTAGTTATTGTGATATGGTTATTAATAAGCCATATCATATTGTTATGCCCATAAGGTCAGTCCATAACTGTGAGAATCCTATTTAATATTAAATATAGTGGTTGGGGGTGACGAGAGTTCAGAATATTGAGTTTAACAAATATATATTTTTATACATAGTTATCTCGCACCGATTGATTTCTCCCCTTCGCCACCAATCGGTGTAGGTGGCAGAATCCCCCTCCCGCGACACAGACTCGTTCTGATTGATTACCATGCTTGGGATTGTTTACAGTTAATCGGTTTTGGTTTCCTGTCTACAACTACCTGAAGGGAGGCTGTAGTCAGGTGGAGGTTGGTCTCTTCTACCAGACAACCAGCAGCAGAACAAGGGGACACAGTCTCAAGTTGTGCCGGGAGAGGTCTAGTTTGGATGTTAGGAAGAAATTCTTGCCAGAGAGAGTGACTGGCATTGGAATGGGCTGCCCAGGGAGGTGGTGGAGTCACTATCCCTGGGGGTGTTCAGGAAAAGACTGGATGAGGCACTTAGTGCCATGGTCTAGTTGACTGGCTCAGGCTGGGTGCTAGGTTGGACTGGCTGATCTTGGAGGTCTCTTCCAACCTGGTTGATTCTATGATTCTATTCTATGATTCATGAGCAGAGCAGCATTTCCCCAGCAACTGTTGGCATGAATCAATCCATTTTGCCTGTAGGTTTGAAAGCACCTCCTCCAGTTGATGGAAATATGCTGCACTGCTCATGAAACGTGGGAAGATGCTGCACCTTTATTGTTCCGTAAGTTGGCAGTTAATTCATGTATCATCCAGTTCAGCACATCTTTGAAGAACACGACAAAGAGTAACCACTTCTATCAAAGTATGTTTTGTATCTAATTATCTGTCAAACCTGGGAAAGTATTTTCTAACTGAGAGTGAAGAAATACTTTCAGTGGGGTGATTGGCATTGGAATGGGCTATCCAAGGAGGTGGAGTTGCTGTCCCTGGAGGTACTGAAGCAAAGACTGGATGAGGCACTTAGTGCCATGATCTGGTCGATTGGATAGGGCTGGGTAATAGGTTGGACGGGATGACCTTGGAGGACTCTTCCAACCTGTCTGATTCTATGATTGTACATAGCAAACCTTGCTATGCAACCCTTGTTTTTATAGGGTTGTTCAAGAACATTTTGTCACTAAAACATGCTAAGAGGAAAAAAGAATACTCAGAAGTAAACCAAGACCAACATGGACTTTTAAAACCAAAACAGACAGAATGAATTTGGGATTGCAAATCCCAACTGCGCCTTGAGCACAGTAAACTTTCTAGCAAGCTCATCCCTTAAGGTGTTCATGAAAAGCCTGGATAAGGCACTTAGTGCCATGGTCTGCTTGACTGGATAGGGCTGGGTGATAGGTTGGACTAGATGAGCTTGGAGGTCTCCTCCAACCTGGTTGATTCTATGATTCTACTATCTAGTTGACTGGACAGGGCTGGGTGCTAGGTTGGACTGGATCAGCTTGGAAGTCTCTGCCAACCTGGTTGATTCTATGACTCTAAGTGTCAGATTCCCTTTCAGAAAAAGATAAATGCAACAGAAGAGTATAAAGAAAACAATACACATATAACAATCACACACAGCAACACCAGTCCAATGAAAATCCAAATTCAATATAATCACCATTTGCCCAAGCAAAGACAGCTCAGTAACTCAATAAAGCACTAAAAAACCCCCAAACCCCATCCAAAACCTAATGGCTAGGCTTTCTTTTGTAATTCATAGCCATGCTACGACAAGAAAGCATGGAACTGCCTTTTCTCTCCAACTAAAATCCACATATGTTGCTCTGGTGATGAGGTCAGAGTTCACTTAGAGTCCATAAATATCTTTTTGAAGCTAAAGCAGAAGGACAGGCAGCATGAGTTCTGACCCCCTCCAACTAGAAGATAAAGTTACTTCCAATGAGCAGGCAAATTCTTGAAACTGGAAGGGAAATGTGAATTGCTCATTCTAGTTCCAGCTTTCTTAACACTAGAAACATGCACATCTGTGATTAATAAACCAGTTTTTCCCCCTAAAAAAAAATAATTAGCCATGTTAAACTAGATGATGACTTGAAATGCTCTGCTTCATATTAACTATTTCCGCATTGCTGTTTCTAGAGTTTTAGTATCTACAAGGAGTGCAATGGGCTACGATATCCTGACTTCTTTACCTAGGGAATCCAACTAAATTTGTTTCATGCCTGCTCTGCACTTCTAAAACCATAATGTTCCCAAGCCAAAACAAAGAGCATTTCACATTCTCTGGACTATGAAAGAGGATTGGGACAAGGACTGAAAAATGGACCAAAGCAAACCTAGTAACTCCAACTAGTATATCATGCTGCCACTGCAGACCTGCCATCTGCCACAGCTTTTAAAGGCTTGAAAAAACCCAGAGTAATTAACCAGTTGATTGTAAGATTTGATGTGGGCACACAATGCCTATTTGGGGACGAGAGCTGCTTGTTGATTCAGAACACAGGAAGAACCACCTATGCTGATGCACTTACAAGCTTAATATGCAAACTGGAAACAGTTAGGAGTTCAGTGATCTCCCAAACCCCTATCTACTTACACACATCTAGTTAGCTATTTTTCTTGAATCAGAGGAAGAAGTATTTTACAAGCATCTAATGACAAAAGTCCATGAAACCTCACCTGCATGCACCCATGAGACTGGAGAGACATTTACTATCTTTTAGAATTTCAAATATGTATTTTACTTCTTCCTGTGAAATGAACAAATGATATCTGTGCTCTTTGGTGAAGAATACGTTCAGACAGTTGTGGATTAATTTCTTGCTAGCAGAGGACACAAATTGATAAACATGAGCAACTCGTGCTGAGAACTGTCCTTGAGCTGCCTCAGGCTCAGGAAACCAAGCTGTAAACAATGAGCACCCCACACACAGCTGCAGTGGGCAGAGCTAGCCAGCTGCAGGGGGCTGGGTCAGCCAGCCCCAGAGGCTGACCCTCAGAATGTTATGGTTAAATCAGCCATAACATAAGTCACTGTATTACGGAAATAAAGAGGAGAATGGCCATCTAATCACACTGATGCACAAAGAGGCATTTTATCCCAGGTGCTCCACCGGCAAATGGCGCCTGAACAGGGAAGCAGGCCTTCGTGTGAGACCGAGGCAGGCCGGCTGCGGCAGGCCGGCATTTGAGAGGGCTGAGGTTGGCAAACGTGCCGACCACCCTGCGGACGCTTTTCCTATCGAAAAGGGAAGTCACCAGTGACACTGGTGCGGAGAGGGCGTTGCCCAGAAAGGGGGGCAACAGCAGGGCCCGGAGGCTGTGGTTTTGGGGTGAAACAGGTAAGGCCGTGGGGATCGGACTGTCGTGGAGGGCCCATAGGCCCGAAATCAGACCTGCATATGCCTTGCTCTGCCTGGACATGTTTTTCCTGCTTTTAGTCAGGGGTGAGCACATGGCCAGCACAGAGAGGCACAACGGGCCTGGAGCCACGTGGAGTCTGGCCTGCCCAGGCTTTAGGTTGTGTAAGCCCCCACATGCTCAGCTCACGCTTGCCGGGTGCTAGGCCCATGTGAGCCCCATGTTTGGAAAGTCCAGGCCTGTGGCTCCTTGCCTATTATGGCAAGGTTGGCTGACTGCAAGCCTGATTGGTTATTGGTGGCCAATGAGACCATTGATCTGGGCCCACAGTTCATAAATAGAGGTGCACTCAGGTGGCAGTGTTCCTCTTTCGCTCGCCGGTGCATGCACTCAAGCCTGCCTTTACGGAGCTCAGACTCCCCGTGCAGCCGTGCATCCCT
>WAAF01010895.1:80273-92296 GCA_013400475.1 Tricholaema leucomelas
TTTTATAAATATATATATATTTATATATATATATAAATATATATATATTTATAAAATATATATAAAGTATATATATTTTTATAAATATTCTCTCGCATTAGTTAATTTTTTCCCCTCCGTCACACGGACGCGGCACTGTCTTTGCTGGTGTGTATTCTCTCTAAGAGAGGTGTTCTGTCAGACGTGAACAAGCTCTGAGAGCTGCTGACTCGGGCGCGGGCGCAGGGTCACATGTGTGAGCCTCCCATGATCTTTAAGCCGGAATCTTGGTGGGAGGTCGGAGACGCGCTGTGGGACGCGGTTATTAATGATGGAAAGGACTCTAAGATCACGCAAAAGTTCGGTTCCACCTGGCACGATGTGCTACATACATTACTAGAAATGCAAGCCGAAAGAAACGCTGCAATGGCGGCATCACAGTCGCTCCTCACCGCGCCCGCGGCTGCTGGAACTTCCAGTTTTCATACATATGAACAGGTTTTAGTTATGAAATAACTGGATATAAAATTAATGTCTGCATATCAAAGTTAATACAGATTATTAATTTTGCATAATCTGTCACACACTAACACACAGATTAAACAGCACCAGTCCCAGCACTGATCTCTGAAGGACTCCACTCATCACAGGTCCCTTTTGGGACACTGAGTCATTGCTTACAACTCTTTGAGAGCGGCCATCTACCCACTGAGTGGTCATAGAATCAACCGTCTTGGAAGAGACCTCCAGGATCATCCAGCCCAACCTAACACCCAGCCCTATCCAATCAACCAGACCATGGCACTAAGTGCCTCATCCAGGCTTGGCTTCAACACCTCCAGGGACGGCAACTTCACCACCTCCCTGGGCAGCCCATTTCAACGCCAATCACTCTCTCTGCCAACAGCTTCCTCCTAACATCCAGCCTAGACCTCCCCTGGCACAACTTGAGACTGTGTCCCCTTGTTCTGTTGCTGGTTGCCTGGCAGAAGAGACCAACCCCACCTGGCTACAACCTCCCTTCAGGTAGCTGTAGACAGCAATGAGGTCTGCCCTGAGCCTCCTCTTCTCCAGGCTGCACACCCCCAGCTCCCTCAGCCTCTCCTCACAGGGACGTGCTCCAGGCCTCTCACCAGCTTTGTCACTCTTCTCTGGACATGTTCCAGTATCTCAACATCTCTCTTGAATTGAGGAGCCCAGAACTGGACACAGCACTCAAGATGTGGCCTGACCAGTGCTGAGTACAAGGGAACAATAGCCTCCCTTGTCCTGCTGGCCACAGTGTTCCTGGGCTAGGATGCCATTGGCTTTCTTGGCCACCTTGGCACACTGCTGGCTCATCTTCAGCTACTGTCTACAAATACCCGCAGGACCCTCTCCTGGCTACTCTCCAACCATTACATCCATGTCCTTCCAATTTAGAGACCAGTGTTACGCAGGACAGCACTGAACATTTTGTACAAGCAGAGAAAAAAGACAAAGATCTGATGCTCTTCCCTTATCCACTTGATGCTGTGAACTCATCAGGAAAAGACACATTTTTTGGTGAAGCCATGCTGGTTGCCACCATAGGCAGAATGTAGCCTAGCATGGGTGTTTTGGACCTTTAGTACAGTGTAATCATGTATTGCCATACATAACTTAAAATGCTTTTTTTTAGCCACATGCCTAGCATCAGAAATACTCAGCTACTACAGGATGACCAAAGGAGAGTATTAGATG
Organism: Tricholaema leucomelas; assembly: GCA_013400475.1. Classification (NCBI taxonomy): domain Eukaryota; kingdom Metazoa; phylum Chordata; class Aves; order Piciformes; family Lybiidae; genus Tricholaema lacrymosa; species Tricholaema leucomelas. Next base: position 81,975 of record WAAF01010895.1, read on the forward strand.
CAGGCATGGCCTATCTACTCCTCCCTCCAGATGGATGGATACAACAGGAATAGCAAATGTCAGAATGACTATGCTCCAAGCCCAGGGCCACTGTCTGCATCCACACCAGACTGAGTTGCAGAGGAGCTGAATGCAGCCCTACAGCCTGCTCCCCACTCCTGCTGCTGCTTGTTTAATTTCTCAGAAAAAGAAGCTGGCTGAGAGTTGCTGTCTACAACTACCTGAAGGGAGGCTGTAGCCAGGTGGGGTTGGTCTCTTCTGCCAGGCAACCAGCAACAGAACAAGGGGACACAGTCTCAAGTTGTGCTGGGGGAGGTTTCGGCTGGATGTTAGGAGAAAGTTGTTGGCAGAGAGAGTGACTGGCATTGGAATGGGCTGCCCAGGGAGGTGGTGGAGTTGCCATCCCTGGAGGTGTTGAAGAAAAGCCTGGCTGAGGCACTTAGTGCCATGGTCCGGTTGACTGGCTAGGGCTGGGTGCTAGGTTGGACTGGATGAGCTTGGAGGTCTCTTCCAACCTGGTCGATTCTATGATTCTAGGGTACAACACATCTCCTGAAGCAGTAGGAGATGGCAGCATTAGCTTCCTTTCAGCTGCTTCAAGCTACAGCACTCCTTGCCTTTGACAAAACCAAGCAGATAGCTGGTGGGAAGAGGTGAAATCTGAGCCAAAGAAGAAGAGTGAAGGCGTAAGCTCTGCGCCTGGGCCTCACATTGCAGTGATGGCACTAAAGACACCTGCCAGAGTTTTGCTGACTGTTGACAAGCTGTTTATCTTGTACATGTGGTGTGCAACCTACTTTTGAAGAACCATATTGCGTGACGTTGACGGCAAAGATGCAGCTCTGCTCCTAGTGCAGAGTTGTATGTCATAGGCTAAAGAAAGGAACCGCCAGTGACACAATTTGTGATAAGCGGTTGCAGATTTTAATTGAGGCAACTGCACAACTAATTTCTGCTCATCTGTTTCTGAGCTGTAGGGTTTTATCATCTGCTATTTTAGCTTCTGCTGCAGAATAATTTTTTCCCTTGGAAATGTATTAAAAAAATGGTCTCCACTCCTAGAAATATAGGACTGAAGCAGTACAACAGCTTATCTGATAGGCTGTGTGCATCAGTCCAGAAAAGGAAGATTATGAGAGCATAAATGAAAGAAATAGGTCCTCATCAATATATGTAACAGCACAGCCATCAAAAAGGAAAGAAAAGTATTCAGCAAGTCCTCAGCTTTCAGTAAAGCAGAGAATACTAAGGGGGAGGGGAGGGAGAAAAGCAAGTCTGTAAAAATTGCATTAGGAAGAATGGTGATCCCAGACATCTTTTAAAGCAACACAAGCCATGCTTCCCTGAGCAGGTCAGCAATGTAGAGCATCTCAATAGAAGGAATTTATCCTATGAAGATCTTAAAACTTTCTCTACTAGTCTAACAAAAAGGCTGCCTATTAAATAAGATATTGCAAGGAAGTTTGAGCATCCTACACTTTGAAAGGAAATACAGGATGCACAGTTGCATTGGAGCACTTCAGAAACTGTGAATACATCCTCAGTGAGGTGGTGGAGCCATCATCCCTGGGGATGTTCGAAAAGACAGGTTGGACTGGATGATCTTGGAGGTCTCTTCCAACCTGATTGATTCTATGATTCCACGATTCTATGAAAACTGGATGGAGCATTTTGTGCCATGGTCTGGTTGACTGGACAGGGCTGGTTGATAGGTTGGACTGGATGAGCTTGGAGGTCTCTTCCAACCTGGTTGATTCTATGATTCTTTGATAAGGAAGAAATTGGCTTCTGCTACTTATCTAAGAGAAAAATAAGCTTCAAAATTATGAAGAGAAAAAAAATTCATACATAAAATCAGCATAAAATGCTGAGCCAACATTTTTTTCTTTTGCTCAGAAGCTGGAAGAGATTCGCGCCAGTATAGCCTCTGCCATATATTCACAAATATGTGGCCTGTAGGAAACGAAAGCAAATGTATTTTGTTTTCTCTCTGTGCTAGTTTGAGATTAGCTGGAATATTTTGGTGAGCATGGTGAGCAGAATTAGATTACAGGCTGTGAAAAGGAAACAATGGTGATGTCTGCTGCACTCACAGGCTTGCTGAGATAGGTAAGGACAAGAACATAAACACAGGTAAGGGCGTTGCTCTCTGGGCTTTCTGGGGTGCACTTCTTCTTTTAACTTGCCTGACTAATCCATCTGCTTCCTAACCTACCTGGCCAACCCTCCAAACTCACCTTAATATGTAAGGCAAAGCCTGGGGTAAGGTAGAGGGGTGGGAAAAGGAGGAAGGGTAGTTGGGAGCCCCTCCTGAGGACTCTGGTTTCTGGGAGGGCTGTTGTGTTTCTGTGTTACTTTTTAACTTGTCTGTTTCTGTCTATATTGTAAATACCTGCTTGGATATTGTGCTAAGCTGTAAGTACAAAGCTTCATTCTCCAATTTCCAGATCAACTGAGTCTAGTCTGGGTGATTTTTTTCCAAAGTGTGGGTGGGTAGGTAACACCCAAACTACCACTCTCTTTTCCAAGGTCCTAAAAATTACAACACACCAAAAAACATCAAAAAAAAACCCTCCAGTAAAACTGAGAGATTGAGACAAATCAACATACTTTGAAACACAAAGAGCAGATGCTACTCTTACAGATAGCTTGAAGGTTTGCTAAGTGTGTTACTAAAGTTCATAGAGAGACAAGAAACAGTGATAGTATTGAGTTACAGGAATAAATTATATGATGGAAGTGATGACTTTACTTGGATTTTATATGTTTAAGACTTTCAAGCTATTAGACTGCTTATCCTAAAAAAAAACCAACAGTTGCTTCCTCTTCACCTACTGCAGTTACACATTGATGTAAATACACATATGAGCCCAACAGCAATTTTAACACTCTTTTTCTCCTTCCCCCATCCCCTTGATGCAAAGCAAAAGAGCTCATTAGAACAACTAGTGATTGTTTGTAGTCACAGCTGTACAAACACAACCATCTCAAGCTAGGAACTCTGTCCTAAGTTTAATAATACTATACTCATGTAGTTGAGCTTTGGGACTATTACAATAACTTTGGTCATTTTCTCTTTCCAAAAGTTATACTGCTGCAGCCCTTCAAAAAATAAATTAAGAAAGTAATTAAAAGGAATTGGGAAGGAAGATGGAATGCCTAAAACAGTGACAAAAATTCGTCCTCCAAAAATCTTATATATGAAAAGATGTTTGCTCCTTATCCAGTAATTAACATTAGTGATAGCATGTGCTAGTTTGAGCCTAGCTGGGATATCTTAGTGAGAGGAATTAGATGACAGGATGTGAAAAGGAAACAATGGTGATGTCTGCTGCACTCACAGGCTTGCTGACATGGATAAGAACAAGAACACAAACATAGATAACAGAGTTGCTGTGTGTCTCTGGCTGCCTGCACTTTTCTCCCTAACCTGCTGTCTGTGTAACTATATCTTCTGTTTTCTAACCCCCTGGGCAACTCTCCAAACTCACCTTGAACATAAGGCAAAGTGTGGGATAAGGTAGAGGGGTGGGGAGAAGGTAGCAGGGTGGCTGGGAGTCCCTCCCAGCGACTCTGGTTTCTGGGAGGGCTGTTGTGTTTCTGTATTACTTTTTAACTTGCATATTTCTGTCTACAGCTGTAAATATTGTAAATATCTGCTTTAACATTGTGCTGAGCTGTAAATATAAAGCTTCATCCTTCAATTTCCAGCTCAGCTGAGTCTAGTCTGGGTGATTTCTGAAGTGTGGGGGGTGGGAAACCCCCAAACCATCACATAGCAATAGAAACTTATTGTAACAACATGCTTTGCATCACAGAATGAGACTCCACCTGGAGTACTGCATCCTGTTCTGGAGCCCCTATTACAAGAAGGATGTGGACATGATGGAGCATGTCCAGAGAAGGGCCACGAGGATGCTCAAAGGGGTGGAGCAGCTCTGCTATGAGGACAGACTGGGATGAATACAGAGGAATTGTCCGTACAGCCAGAGCTCAGGTTAGGAAAGCTAAAGCACAGATGGAACTGAATCTGGCTAGGGACANATTCTATGATTCTAAATACTAACAGCAGAATCCACCATTACGTTTGTTAATCCGATCAGAGTCTCTCCAGCAATAACACACACACACTGCTGAGTTTTCTGTGGCATGATCGAGCTCACCTCATACACAAGAAAAGTGCTACATTTTGCCACACAATTTTTTAGGCATTTGTTTCCTTCAGTTATTCCCAATGAAGGCTCAGCAGGAAGGCAAAATTTTGAACTGCCTTTTCCACTTAATCATCTAAATCTTGACTTCTGCAATTATTTCCCAGCTCCCATTCATCTACTATTACAGAATCAAAGAATTTCTTTAGATTGGAAAAGACTTTCAAGCTCATCGAGTCAAATCATTAGTTTCACACTGGCAAGCCCTTGACTAAACCAAATCCCTCAGCACAACATCTACAACCTAACAGGCCGTAGGAAAATGGCAGATTCGGGGGAAAAACATCCACAAAACTGGTTTGGAAATAGCAATTAAAATAAACTAAAAGGTAAAGAAAAAGAGCAAACAAACTCCTTTTGTAAGTCAATAAACCAGAACTCTTATTACGTGCTTTAATTAGACACTAAATGGGGGTGGTGAGGGGAATCTGTATCACAGAATCACAGAAGTTGTTAGATTGGAAAAGACCTTCAGGCTCATCAAGTCCAGTCATTAGTTTCTCACTGACAAGTCCTTGACTAAACCAAAGCCCTCAGCACAACATCTCATCACTAGCAATGGCTATGCTTGCAAAGGACCACCAGGATCAATCAGTCCAATCTTCAACCCGGCATCCTTCATCATTAGACCATAGCCTCAAGCACCACAGCCAATCTTTTGTTTGAACAATATCTTTTTTTAACAACAACATCTTCCATACAGTAAAAACTACTGCTACAGGAAGTCACCTTTTTGAAGTTATAGACACAACTGTGAGCCTAAATATAGGGGCAAAAGAAGTTCTCTGGAGGAAACAAGGTTTCCTCCAGAGTTAAGGTATGTAAATAGGTAAGGTAAGGAATGTAAATAGGTAAGGTAAGGAATGTGAATTGCTTCTATTCCTTTTATATTGGAAAAACTTCTTTTCATCAAGTCCTCAGCCTTTCAGACAAGGGCTCTAGACAGCTGAGCTCTGTGAAGCTCTGTTATTAGGGACAACTCCTCTATGTAGCTGGTATGTTGGGTGGTATGCTGTTCTTTTTTTAACTGCTCTTCAAGATTGACTGAGGTTGTGAGGTCTCCTTCTCTGGGGACTTTCAAGGCCTGTCTGGATGTGTTCCTCTGTGATCTGTGCTAGATTGTATGGTCCTGCTCTGGCAGGGGGGTTGGGCTCGATGATCTCCTGATGTTCCTTGCAACCATTAACATCCTGTGATCCTTTGACTAGAGGTTTCCAGGCCCATGTTCAAATGCAAGGTAAAAAGCCAAACCAAACAATGGCTTAATAAATACCCCCTGTTCTCCGAGAGGAAACACAATAATTAACCTAGCAATTAACATTACTGATGTCATATTTTCAAAGCAAGGGGAAATATACGACCTAAATTCTGTTGTTATCTTCACCAAGTGTTAGTGGAAGCCTATGTGAGCAAATTCAATAGACTGCTAGTGAACCTTGCAGCCACATTCAAAGGCAGATTATGAACACGTTGCTCATCAGTAGTCTCACAATGAGCACCTAAAGGAAACCTTCTTCATGTAAGGTGACAGCTCATCCTTATGCTGTGCAGCGACTTGTTTAAAATAGAGCTGTAACACAGCAAGCGGGAAATGAAACTGAAATATGAGGCTGAGGCTGAAATATGAGAGGCTGAGGGAGCTGGGGCTGTGCAGCCTGCAGAAGAGGAGACTCAGGGCAGACCTCATTGCTGTCTACAACTACCTGAAGGGAGGTTGTAGCCAGGTGGTGTTGGTCTCTTCTGCCAGGCAACCAGCAGCAGAATAAGGGGACACAGTCTCAAGTTGTGGTGGGGGAGGTCTAGGCTGGATGTTAGGAGGAAGTTGTTGCCAAAGAGAGTGATTGGCACTGGAATGGGCTGCCCAGGGAGGTGGATGTTGCTGTCCCTGGAGGTGTTGAAGAAAAGACTGGATGAGGCACTTGGTGCCATGGTCTGGTTGATTGGACAGGGCTGGGTGCTAGGTTGTATTAGATGATCTTAGAGGTCTTTTCCAACCTGGTTAATTCTATGATTCTAAGCAGGAATACAGTCACCTTAGCAAAATCCATATGTCTTTATCTTTTTTATTACAGAAATGGAATTGCAAGTCCTCCTTGCACCATTAAAAAAAAAAATTAAAATAAAAGAGATCTTTAAAACTAAGAGCTGAGTAGCTGCTTTGAGAGGTCTCTGGCTAACAGAACCATTTAAAATTACTTTGCACTGCTTACACAAGGTCAGAGCAAAAAGCACCGCAGTGAAGGGAGCAGATTTCCAGGGATCAGAAGCAGAAGGTAATTGTAGACAGCAATGAGCTCTGCCCTGAGCCTCCTCTTCTCAGGCTGCACACCCCCAGCTCCCTCAGCATCTCCTCACAGGGCTGTGCTCCAGACCTCTCACCAACTTAGTTGCCCTTGTCTGGACACGTTCCAGTACCTCAACATCTCTCTTGAATCAAGAGGCCCAGAACTGGACACAGGACTCATCCTGTGGCCTGACCAGTGTTGGGTCCAAGGGAAGAATAACCTCCCTTGTCCTGCTGGCCACACTGTTCCTGATATGCAACTATATAGCTCACGCATGACCTCAGTTTCAGGAGGATTTCTGTTGCATGCTCTTCATGGAGATGGAAAAGTCCATGGAGCACATACTTAACAGCTTTCATCTGTGTTCTGAAAGAATAGACTTTGAAAGTGTAGAAGTGGATCTGTGCCAAGAATTACACCAACCCATTAGTAATACTGGACTCTCCCACTGCATCCTCTGAGTCCATTCCTCTGAGACCTCTTATCCTCTCCTGAACACCATTTGCTAACCATTACTTCATACTAAAAGCATGCTGTTTTATGGATGAATTATTTTCAAGGCTTGGTATACCATAAAATGTTATGAAAGAGGAAAAGGAAAGCTAACTTGATTCATATACATTCTTTTAAACAATCTATTGCACACATAATAAATCTAGTTCTTTAAAGCCAAATGAGAACTTTCTACTCCTACAATCCTCTTTTCCTCCTCCAAAGCCCAGCCCCTAGATGGTTAATAACTTCAGGATAAATTTTGATTTGTAGATTTATTCCCTGGATTTGCCTCCCAAATTTCCCAAGTGAAATACAGACCCACATGATGCACTTAAGAGACTGAAACACATATATCCAATTGTTTCTTCTAGCTCAGAAGGTAACTGACACAAGACATTATTATTTCCAATACTCAGTTCCAGACTGAAACTACTCCACACTCTCTCCAGCCAGATGATCATAAACAACATGTCACAGAATCACAGAATCAGTCAGGGTTGGAAGGGACCATAAGGATCATCTGGTTCCAACCCCCTTGCCATAGACAGGGACACTTCAGCCTCATCCAGCCTGGTCTTAAGCACCAGCACGCATGGGGCCTCAACCACCTCCCTGGGCATCCCATTCCAGCCTCTCACCACTCTCATGCTCAACAACTTCCTCCTCACATCCAGGCTCAATCTCCCCAACTCCAGCTTTGCTCCATTCCCCCCAGACTTGTCACTCCCTCAGAGCCTTAAAAGTCCTTCCCCAGCTTTTTTGTAGGCCCCCTTCAGATACTGGAAGGCCACAAGAAGGTCACCTCGCAGACTCCTCTTCTTCAGATTCAACAGCCTCAACTCTTTCAGTCTGTCCACATAGCAGAGCTGCTGCAGCCCTCTGAGCATCCTCGTGGCCCTTCTCTGGACACTATCCAGCACGTCCACATCCCTCTTGTAATGGGGGCTCCAGAACTGGATGCAGTATTCCAGGTGGGGTCTCAGCAGAGCACAGTAGAGGGGGAGAATCACCTCCCTTGCCCTGCTGGCCACACTACTCCTGATGCAGCCCAGGCTCTGGTTGGCTTTCTGGGCTGCAAGTGCACACTGCTGGCTCATGTTGAGCCTCTCGTCCAGCAGCATGCCATGAATGCAGAGCTTTCTCAAGTTATGGGAATTCATGGAACTACCATGAGAATTGGTTTCCTCCTACCATCACTGGTGTTTTCTCATCTTTTTCTCTATCTTTGTCAGATAAAGGCAAAAATACTTAGTTATCAGTTCCAGTCACTTCTTGCCAAATTACTCCTCAAAGTCCTGTTTTCCTGCACTCTAAATCTGAATGTGTTGTTTATCCTTTAGACTTCATAAAGAAGTGGGGAAATATTCAAGTAAACAGGAGCACATCACTATTAGTTGCATATGTACTCTTAACACTTTAATGAACAATAAATGAAACTTTTTAATGCCTTAGAAATTCTTTAAGCACAGTTGAGGACCCAGCTGAGGTCTTCTGTAACTAAGATCACGCACTAGAGCATAACCTGAATATTTAGCCGAAGTCCCGAACTGCCAGTTTTAAGTTTGCACTGGTAAGAAAGAGTACAGAAATAATCTTCACTCCTTGCAGTCCAAAAGATGCCACAGCTTCAGTTACACTCAGGCATGCAAGTAAGCTTTGTCTCCCTATCCCGAAAGGCTGTTGAGCCTCCTCACAACACAGACATCTGTTTTTAAGACGCAGTGAGAGAACAATGAGGAATGTTTATGAAACCATATACGCTTGCCAAACAAGACTTCATACATGTCTGTGACCTTAATTTATGGTCATAACAGAAAGCATCTCACTGATTGGGGCTGACTACACCCGGAACTTTATAAAATGAAGTTTTATAAAGTCTTTTAGGAAATGAAAAACAGATCTCTCTGAGCCAGACCGACCACTGAAGCAACAGGAGTTCAAAAATGAAGAAAGTGAGCTCCAGTGAAGATAGCAGAATGCAAAGCAACAGAAAGTAGAAAAGACTCTTGCTGTGCCATTACCAGAGCTCCAATTGCTGGGTAGTCAAAAGCTCCGGGTGAACACTTGGTCTAAAACACTTTTCTGCAAAGCATTCTGCCTATCAGTTATTATTTGCATTTCTCTTCAACCTCTGCCTCTGTCCAAGACATTCTGTATTTATTAACTTACAAAAGTGGGAATAATTGTTGTTTTAGGAATTGATTGTGCAGCACTGGGAGCTACACAGCAGCTTTTTGAGAACAGTTCTGTTGCTGGGATCAAAGAATATAGCCTGCTAATGTTAATTCCCTCTGGCTGGTACTTCCACATCTTGCTGCCTTTTGAGAAGCCACCAACAATTACTACCATTGCTCTGACATGTCATGCTATCTTCGGATGTCCTTTGTAAGATTACTTCTCATCCTTGCTTTCATGTTTGCAACTCTTCTACCATTCTTCCTCTCAGTCCATCTGTAACAACAGGGTCCAATAGTTTGGACAGTACCAAATTATGCATTTTAAAACTTGCCCTTTGTTGTTTGTTTTATGCATATGCACACAGCATTGACCAACAACCATGTAATACTTGAACCTGGAAACAAGTTCCCACTGAAAAGGAAGCATTGTGACAGCTGCATGAGCTCCAGACACTGAAGGTTAGTGCTCTCTTGTCCTGCAGACATTTCACACTGTTGCATAAGAGAATCAAACTTGTTCTGCAGCGACAGTTCAAATGCCAAGAGATAAGTATTGTTTCCTGTTAAAATTACAAGACAGAAAGGGCAAAAGACCCAAAAAGAACTGAATTTAACATGAATATCCCTAATCTTACCTCTGTGCTCCTTCAGCCAAGACTCAAACAGTATAGCTTTCCTCTATATGGCATTTCAGAATCGTTGTCTATGATTAAATTTCACATGGGCCAATTTATTTCTCAACTGCCCTTTCATCTCAAGCTCTATTCCCAAACACTTCTCAACAATAATTTAACAGAAGTGATATATACTAAGCATCTACGGTTTATGGTTTAGCAGCAACACTCTAACAAAATATCTGGTAAAGCTCTTAAAACAAATTACTATCACTAATGACATTTCACAGAGCAGTAGATATTATTTCTCCTTTCCATAGTGCAAGCAAAAAAGGAAAAACTAAACAAAAACCCCCAACAAAATCCCAAACAACAAAAAAGGAGCAGCACATGCATTTTACATGCAAAGAGTTAATTGCACAGCAGCCCAGTAGTATAGAGAGCAAATTGTACATGCAAAGAGTTTAGTGCACAGCAGCCCAGTAGTGTACAGAGCAGATTTTACATGCAAAGGGTTTAGTGCACAGCAGCCCAGTAGTG
>WAAF01010895.1:92373-104343 GCA_013400475.1 Tricholaema leucomelas
TGCAAAGGGTTGAGTGCAGAGCAGCCCAGTAGTGTAGAGAGCAGATTGTACATGCAAAGGGTTTAGTGCACAGCAGCCCAGTAGTGCAGAGAGCAGATTTTACATGCAAAGGGTTTAGTGCACAGCAGCCCAGTAGTGCATAGAGCAGATTGTACATGCAAAGGGTTTAGTGCACAGCAGCCCAGTAGAGTACAGAGCAGATTGTACATGCAAAGGGTTTAGTGCACAGCAGCCCAGTAGAGAACAGAGCAGATTGTACATGCAAAGGGTTTAGTGCACAGCAGCCCAGTAGAGTACAGAGCAGATTGTACATGCAAAGGGTTTACTGCACAGCAGCCCAGTAGTGTACAGAGCAGATTTTACATGCAAAGGGTTTACTGCACAGCAGCCCAGTAGTGTACAGAGCAGATTCATTCCATAACTTTTCCCCTTCTCACACAGGTCCTTTCTGTCATACTCTGCACTTTCCTGACGGGGGTCAGAAAGAGGGAAGAGTAGAGAGAGAAGGAGAAAACAAAGCATCCTACTAAACTTCTACGATATTACAACACCTCCCAACCATCCCTCCTCCCTCCCCCAGCCCATTGTATCTCTGTTGCACATATTTGTACCTAAATCCAGGATCCAGTATTTACAGCCGCTCGGCTGCCCGTTGCCACAGCAGGTAGGATTTACTGAGTGAAGCGATCCCAGAGTGTCAAGCTGCTTAATCCTGTTTGGCATAGTGAGGATTCAGCTGTTCCGATATCCACAGCTTACAAACGACCTACTTGCCCACACCCTGGGGATGTGCCAACCCTTCTTCTGAAGATGCTCACCCAGATAACACTATAAGCAATGCCATCAGATGGAGGAAGTCACTGTTATCTTAGTCTGGTTTAGCTCCCTGTCCTGCGGTCAGAGCAGCTCCTCTCTTCTAAGGATGCTCTCCTATGACTCACTGAGCACAGTTCCAGTCTTTAAATTCACATGCGGGAATAGCCAGATGCAGCAGATTACACTCTACCGTAATTTCCCTAACGGAGGCTCAAGCTGATCTTACAAAGTACAGTAAAGAGAATCATAGAATCATAGAACCAACCAGGTTAGAAGAGATCACAGAATTTCACAGAAGGTCTTAGATTGGAAAAGACCTTCAAGATCATCGAGTCCAATCATTAGTTTCACACTGACAAGTCTTCCAAGATCTCCAAGATATCCAAGATATCCAAGATCATCCAGTCCAACCTAGCACCCAGCCCTATTCAGTCAATCAGACCATGGCACTAAATGCCTTGTCCAGTCTTTTCTTGAACACCTCCAGGGACAGCGACTCCACCACCTCCCTGGGCAGCCCATTCCAATGCCAATCACTCTCTCTGCCAACAACTTCCTCCTAACATCCAATCCAGACCTCCCTTGGCACAGCTTGAGACTGTGTCCCCTTGTTCTTGACCTCAGCCTTAGGAGAAGTTGCAGTCTAGTAACTCTACAACACTTTAGAGTAACTCAAATGCACAAACCCAAACTTTAACACCTTCCCCCGCCCCCCCCTTTTTTTTGTAGTGCATAGATACTCTAAAATGCTGTAGAGATGAAGCCATAAATACAGAGAGGCAGACACTTTTGGCCAGCTAAACCATGTTGCACTTGCCCTGGCATTACCATTTTCCTTGACAAAAACCAACAGATTATGTCCTTAATCTTTGCCTTGAGCCTTCTTTGTGAGAAATAACAACCCCCAAACACTACAAAATCCACACCTTTTGACAAAATTAAGGTCTTGCCCTGGAATCTTTTAATCTTGAATCTTTTAATCTCTAAAAGAGAGATTTCTAGTTGATCAAGTTGTCCTCCTATTCAGCAAGCTGAAACTGCATGCAGAATCATAGAATCAGTCAGGGTTGGAAGGGACCACAAGGATCAGCCAGTTCCAACCCCTCTGCAATGGGCAGGGACACCCTACCCTAGAGCAGGCTGCCCATAGCCCCATCCAGCCTGGCCTTAAACACCTCCAGCCATGGGGCCTCAACCACCTCCCTGGGCAACCAATTCCAGCCTCTCACCACTCTCATGCTCAACAACTTCCTCATCACATCCAGCCTCAACCTACCCACCTCCAGCTTCACTCCATTCCCTGCAGTCCTGTTACTCCTTGATATCCTGAAAAGTCCTTCCCCAGCTTTTTTGTAGCCCCCTTCAGATATTGGGGCTGCCTTCAGATACTGTGTTTGTTTTCAGTCTATGCACTCTTCACACAGCATGCCACACAAGCACTTGCCCATCAATATACATTTAAGGTGGTGGGGTTTCTTCAGCTAAACATTTTACAAACCTAGATAGGTTGGACTGGATGATCTCTCTCTCTTCCAACCTGGTTAATTCAATGAAAAGGTTTTTGTTTCTTCCTCTGAACACCTCACAATCTCATTTTAAAGGCCATACTAACAGCCCACATTCCCTATACAGATAAATGTCTGTGAAGCCAAAGGATTAAAGTTCTGTTAAAAAAACAGCAATTAACAGCTTTCATCATACTGTAATAAAAAAATGAGACTGGGCAAACAGTACTGTAAAATACACAAGCACTTAGTGGGAAAGAAGAAAATAAAGCAGAAAGGAGTCGACAGTGATAATAGCACCAACAAATGCTTGTAATACAAGATCAAACACCGATTTTAGGTGGACCTGATAGCACATGGGTCCCAGAATCAAAGAAGGTTCATCATTCGCATTTAACATGTGTGGCACACAAATTATTCTGCTTGCACTGTTAAGGAGCTTTGCTCTTGAGATGGTTTGGATGTTCCCTGCTCCTCCACACTTTGGAAATCACCCAGACTAGACTCAGCAGCTCTGGAAATTGAATGAAGCTTTACACTTACAGCTTAGCACAATACACAAGCAGGTATTTACAATATCTACAGCTATAGATAGAAATAGACAAGTTAAAAAGTAATACAGAAACACAACAGCCCTCCCAGAAACCAGAGTCCCCAGGAGGGGCTCCCAACCACACTTCCACCTTCCTCTCTCACCTCTACCTTACCCTAGATCTTGCCTTATGTTTAAGGTAGTATGGAGGGTCAGCCAGGGGGGTTAGGAAACAGATGGATTAGCCACGCAGATGGCAGGTAGGTTAGAGAGAGAGGTGCAGTCCACAAAGCCCAGGGAGTGATTCTGTTATCTACATTTATGTTCTTATTCTTATCCATCTCAGCAAGCCTATGAGTGCAGCAGACATCACCACTGTTTCCTTTTCACAGCCTGTAATCTAATTCTTCTCACCAAAACATTCTAGCTAGGCTCAAACTAGCACAGCTCTGAGGAAGAATGGAAGTAAAGTTTTAAAGGAAAACCACCCTAAATTCTGAACTAGTTTCTCTTTCAGAGCCTCCTGTACAGCAACCATTAATTCTGACCTCCTGAACAGTTTTCGTCTGACCCAAGACGACTTTCAAATGGCACTGCATTCCTAAGTGTAGGCGGGAGGGGAAAAAGCAGCAGAGGAAAAAAAAACCTCTTCTCCAGGGTTAAAGGATCTTTATAGTTTGCCACCTGTGGTAAAACTTCCACTGAGGCTAGTTTATTCTTTGTGAAGTCGTAGAACATCTGAAAATGATTCTAGCTTCTAGCTGAGTAACAAAAAAAACCCAAAAACCCAAGCAAAACTCAACCAAACAAAAAACACACAAAAAGCCCCAACCCCTCCAAACAAACAAAAGAAACTAAAAATTCCTTCCCCTCTATTCCCCAGCAGTTCCCATGCACATCAAGTATCCAGCCATCCATTTTGTAGTTAACCTCCCACACCCTTATCTGGCATTTAGAAAGAAATTATCCATATAGCTTTGAAATACTGACTGAGGTAGGTAGGAAAGCTTCTGTCTAAAACATAGCAAAATTTATACATGGGTTGGTTTTCATTTGCTTTATTAACTGCATGTGTTATACACCACTAGAAATAGATGCAGGAAGAGATTTCAAACACTCTGGGAATCATGGAGTCATAGAATCAGTCAGGTTGAAAGGGAGAACAAGGAACCTCTCCTATGAGGACAGATGGAAAGAGTTGGGGCTGTTGAATCTGGAGAAGAGGAGGGTCCCAGGTGACCTTCTTGTGGCCTTCCAGTATCTGAAGGGGGCCTACAGAAAAGCTGGGGAGGGACTTTTTAGGCTGTCAGGGAGTGACAGGACTGGGGGGAATGGAGAAAAGCTGGAGGTGGGGAGGGTCAGAGTGGACGTGAGGAGGAAGTTGTTGAGCATGAGAGTGGTGAGAGGCTGGAATGGGTTGCCCAAGGAGGTGGTTGAGGCCCCACGGCTGGAGGTGTTTAAGGCCAGGCTGGATGAGGCTGTGGCCAGCCTGAACTAGAATAGGGTGTCCCTGCTCATGGCAGAGGGGCTGGAACTAGATGATCCTTGTGGATTGTGTGACTGATTCTATGATTCTATGATCTAGTCCCAGTCCCCTGCCATGGGCAGGGACACCCTACCCTAGATCAGGCTGGCCAGAGATCACACCTTTTGCAACTTACTATTGCAAAATGTTCTTCGTTTCCTCTTCAAGTACTATTATTTTTAGGTTTTGGTTTGGCCCTTTCTGCTCTCAGAAGACAAATCTGACAATGAAAATCAAGGTAGGTGGAAGAGAATGTCCAAATGAAGTCCTACATAAAACATATTTCATAAGGTATACAGTTAAGGAAAAGGGAGCATGGAATTGCAGCTGTTTTCAATGTATACAAATGCTGTAAAAAGCAATTGCTCCACAGCAGCACTGGAGTGGAGAGAGCAGAGAGACTGTAGGCATCAGGCAAGAATCTGATAGCAAACCTTCTCAACGCACATACTGAAACGATAGCTACAACATTCTTATGGTCCAAGACAGAAACCTGAGACTGGAAACCTCTTCTACCAAAGCATAAACAATAAGGAGATAAATTCTACATCATCTGTCAAACATTTCTTAATTTGACATGCAGGGGCAATTATTTAACACCACTATCATGTGAAGATGGATCACAGTTCCCAATTTCCATCAGACAGTGACTTGTAGCAATACCCGCAATTTTAAGCCCAAACAAGCAGCCTATTAATACCTCCTACAGTTTACTTCAGGCTGTACCACAAAGCTCTCTTTGTCCTTTAGCTCCACCAGGTTTTTTGCATTCCAGAGCCTTATCCTCTATTAGCTCTCCCTGTCTGCTAGAAAAATCTTCCTGCAGCTTGTCGCATCAGCAATGTTTTGTAGGAACTTGTCCTCGGTAATAATGAACCAGTCAGGCAATCTGCAGTCTGCAGGCAGGGCTATGTCTATGTGAAAAACACCTTTGGGCAAAACCATGACTGGGCATAGAGCACAAGCTCATCACAGAAGTGTGTACGGCATGTTGCACAGCAGCACTGAGCTGTCCTCTTTAATCCACTGCCTAAATATTTGGAGGCCTCATATCAATGGGACAACAAACATTGATCATATTAACAAAGAGGAAAAGCTTACACACTGACACATGCCATTGGACATGCCATGCTCAAGAGGGGGCCAGTGACAAGTGGAGTCCCTCGGGGATCAGTCCTGGGACCACTTGTTCAACATCATTGTGGGTGCCATGGATAAAGGCATTGAGTGCAGGCTCAGCAAGTTTGCTGACGACACCAAGCTGTGTGGTGCAGCAGATAGGCTGGAGGGCAGGGATCCATCCAGAGGGACCTGGACAGGCTGCAGAGGTGGGCACAAACCAACCTCAGGAGGTTCAACAAGACCAAGGGCAAGGTCCAGCATCTGGATGGACATAATCCCAAGCACAAATCCAGGCTGGGCAGTGAGTGGCTAGAGAGCAGCACTCAGGAGAGGGATGTTGGGGTGCTGCTGGACGAGAAGCTCAAAGTGAGTCAGCAGTGTGCACCTGCAGCCCAGAAAGCCAACCAGAGCCTGAGCTGCAGCAGGAGAACTGTGGCCAACAGGTGGAGGGAGTTGATTCTTCCCCTCTACTGTGCTCTGCTGAGACCCCACCTGGAGTACTGCATCCAGTTCTGGAGCCCCTGTTACACAAAGGATGTGGAGATGCTGAAGACTGTCCCGAGAAGGGCCATGAGGATGCTGAGAGGGCTGCAGCAGCTCTGCTATGAAGACAGACTGAAAGAGTTGTTGAATCTGGAGAAGAGGAAGCTCCCAGGTGACCTTCTTGTGGCCTTCCAGGATCTGAAGGGGGCCTACAAAAAAGCTGGGGAAGGACTTTATAGGCTATCAGGGAGTGACAAGACTGGGGGGAATAGAACAAAGCTGGAGGTGGGGAGATTGAGACTGGACATGAGGAGGAAGTTGTTGAGCATGAGAGTGGTGAGAGCCTGGAATGGGTTGCCCAGGGAGGTGTCTGAGGCCCCATTCCTGGAGGTGTTTAAGGCCAGGCTGGATGAGGCTGTGTGCAGCCTGCTCTAGGGTAGGGTGTTCCTGCCCATGGCAGGGGGGTTGGAACTAGATAACCTTTGTTGTCCCTTCCAATCCTGACTGATTGATTCTATGATTCTATATTTTATAAGGACAACTACTATTAAATTGACTGCATTTCTTATACTCAAACACATTTGCATGGTATTAGAAACAACAAATTAACCTGCATTAAAACATGGATAAACAGCATTCCAGAGAAATCTCTGTAAGATCCCATTACACGTTACATGACGTGCTATGAGGAGAGGCTGAGAGTTGGGGCTCTGCAGCCTGGAGAAGAGAAGGCTTCGAGGAGACCTTAGAGTGGCTTTGTAGTATCTGAAGGGAGCCTACAGGAAGGCTGGGGAGGGACTATTGACAAGGTCTGGGAATGTCAGGACAAGGGGGAATGGGTTTAAGCTGGCAGAGGGGAGATTCCAACTGGATGTTAGGAGGAAGTTCTTTACAGTGAGGGTGGTAAGACACTGGCACAGGTTGCCCAGGGAGGGTGTCGATGCTTCCTCCCTGGAGGTGTTTAAGGCCAGGCTGGATGAGGCCTTGAGCAGCCTGCTCTAGTGGGAGGTGTCCCTGCCTATGGCAGGGGGTTGGAGCTGGATGATCCTTGAGGTCCCTTCCAACCCAAACCATTCTATGATTCTATGACAGGGAAAACAAGTGGACCAAGAAAGGGAACCTAGCGAAATGCATCAATTTCAGTTTCAGACAACCATTTTGTGCTGGCTCAGTGCCTGAAAAAGCCAACCTCTTCTTCTCTTCATGTCTACCTGTAAAGAGTTAACCTTCCCGGGGGAGTGGTCTTGACCCTGACCCCAGGTCCTCCTGACTCCTCCCCAGCGGTGGGTCCAACCCTTACTCCAGGTGTGCTGCTTAGCCCACTCCCACTTCCTGTCTAGAGCCCTGTGATGGTTTGGATGTTCCCTGCCCCTCCACACTTTGGAAATCACCCAGACTAGACTCTGCAGCTCTGGAAATTGAATGAAGCTTTACACTTACAGCTTAGCACAATACACAAGCAGGTATTTACAGTATCTACAGCTATAGACAGAAATAGACAAATTAAAAAGGTAATACAAAAACACAACAGCCCTCCCAGAAACCAGAGTCCCCAGGAGGGGCTCCCAACCACACTTCCACCTTCCTCTCTCACCTCTACCTTACCCTAGATCTTGTCTTATGTTTAAGGTAGTATGGAGGGTCGGCCAGGGGAGTTAGGAGACAGATGGATTAGTCACACAAACAGCAGGTTAGGTTAGAGAGAGAGGTGCAGTCCACAAAGCCCAGGGAGTGATTCTGTTATCTACATTTATGTTCTTGTTCTTATCCATCTCAGCAAGCCTATGAGTGCAGCAAACATCACCACTGTTTCCTTTCCACAGCCTGTAATCTAATTCTCACCAAAACATTCTAGCTAGGCTCAAACTAGCACAAGCCCTACAAGAACAGAGGAACGTCCTGTTTCACTCTCTCTTGCCCTGCCTCCCTGCTTGCCAGCATCACCTTCTTGTTCCTGCTACTCTATTGTTTTACCACGTGGCCATCAGTGCACACGGTGGACACCCCATTGCCATCAATCTGGTTGTGTATGTATATATTTTGTATCTTGTTTTTCCCTTCCCTATACCTTTTTTTGTAACTCCCCTACCTGAAATACCTTTTAGTCATTGTTAAATTTTTCTCTTTTAACTTCCAAATCAAAGGGAGACTATTTTATTTGGGTGTGCTTTACCTTTATATCCTCTCAACATCTAATTCCTCCTCTTTGGGAAAAAAAAAAAAGAGGGGAAGAGGGAAAGGCATCCTAGAAATTGTTACTGGTTCTATTAACTGTATTTGAGTCTCTGGGAAATTTAAACTAGAACCGAGACACTACCTTCAACGAAACAAAATAAGTTCTGAAGCTATTAGCCTTCAAAATTGAATGTTGTTCTC
This sequence comes from Tricholaema leucomelas, assembly GCA_013400475.1. Lineage (NCBI taxonomy): Eukaryota > Metazoa > Chordata > Aves > Piciformes > Lybiidae > Tricholaema lacrymosa > Tricholaema leucomelas. Next base: position 100,733 of record WAAF01010895.1, read on the forward strand.
AAACAAAAGGAAATGTCTTCTTCACAATCTTTCCTCTCATATTCCAGATACTTCTTTTACAAAAGTTAACTGATACATTTTAAAATCAGTACTAGAAAATTGTTCTAAATAATGTTGTTCACCTTAAGAGTGCAAAAATACATACAAGAGTTGAAGTTAATAGGAGAGTGAATTCTTTATTTGGTTGTGATGGTTTGGGTGATATCTGCCCCCTGTCCCCCTCTTATAAAATCAGCCAGACTAGACTCAGCTGAGCTGGAGATTAAGAACGAAGCTCTATTTACAGCTTAGCACAATATACAGGCAGATATACACAAAGAGATACAGTTATATACAAATTAAAAGTAACACGGAAACACAACACCTCTCCCAGAAACAATCAGAGTCCCCAGGAGGGCTCCTGACCCAAACCCCCTTCCCCCTCCTTCCTTCCCTTCCTTCACAAATAACTAGATCAATCCACATATATCTCACGTGATAAATCTGGAGATCTGAGGTGAGATGTCAAAGAGACGATAAGGAGGTTAGAGGAAAAAGGCGTTAGGTGGATTAGGGAGTTAAAGGCAGAGTCAGCCACAGAGCCCAGACTGCCAGAAAGAAGGAACAGCCCCAAGTGAGAGCTAAGAAGTGAGAAGTGCCCCTCTTGGCTATATTTTGACTAGTTGCATTTCTCAGCAAAAAAAAACTGAGGGATAGAGATTACTGTTGGTTTCTTTTTTTTCTTCTCACAGCTAAGGATTTAATTTCTCTCAGTAAAAATTAGCTTCAAACCAGCAGATAAGTTCTGCCAGTACCTAAATGCCATTATTTCAAAGCCATTTTTGAAGTAATTTATGACACAAACTTATGGCACCATTTAAAACTGCACAGTTCTGACAATTTGGAGCCATGCTGCTGTACATGGGAACCAAAAAAAGATTTTCCAGAACTGTGCAGGTCCAAAGACCACTCAGACCTATGAACTAAGGGTAGACATAGATCCATATCTATTGAAATACCTAAAGTAATGCTACACAATCTAATAGAAATGTTATTTACAACATGCATGTCTCAATAAAATAAATAACTGAATAATTAAATCAGGCAGACTCTGCACACAAACCCTACCTTGGGCAAGTTAGACACTCACCCTCACACCAAAATACCCCTACAAAACCAAGGACAGACTGAAAGAGTTGGGACTGTTGAGTCCGGAGAAGAGAAGGCTCCCAGGTGACCATCTTGTGGCCTTCCAGTATCTGAAGTGGGCTACAAAAAAGCTGAGGAGGGACTTTTTAGGTTCTGAGGCAGTAACAGGACAAAGGGGAATGGAGCAAAGCTGGAGGTGGGGAGATTGAGACTGGACATGAGGAGGAAGTTCATAGAAACATAGAATTTAAATTAGAACTGAGACAAGCCCTGTCCATGGAGGTGTTTAAGGCCAGGCTGGATGAGCCTGTGGCCAGCCTGATCTAGGGTAGGGTGTCCCTGGCCAAGGCAGGGGGGTTGGAACTAGATGATCCTTGTGGTCTCTTCAAACCCTGACTGATTCTATGATTCTAAAACAGCAAAAATGCATCAATGAATCAAGCTGAGATGGAATCTTCAAAGGTGAGCTTCCCACACTACAACCAAAATTCTGAAAGGAGCCTAACTTTTGCCTTTTCCTCAGTGTACAATCTGTGCACAGTTTAACTGCTCTTGAGCACAGCTGCATCAGTAGCTTCTGGTTTCTTCAGCTCTAAACACAAAGATCATCCTGTTCCCAAAAAATAGCTTCACTGCTTCTCAGTCTCACAGATAACACTACCAGCCTGCAAGGAGCGGAACTCTTAGAACAGTGGCTCTTTGCACTTACACTCAGCACACTGTTTCCTGTTCTTTACTACCACTGCTGCCAGCTGCCAAAGTGTGCTAGTCTGAGGCTAGCTAGAATGTTTTGGTGAGAGGAATTACATTACAGGCTGTGAAAAGGAAACAATGGTGATGTCTGCTGCACTCATAGGCTTGCTGAGATGGGTAAGAACAAGAACATAAATATAGATAACAAAGTCACTCTCTGTCTGGGGCTGCATAAACTCCTCTCTCTAACTGTGCTAGTTTGAGCCTAGCTAGCATGTTTTGGTGAGAAGAACTAGATGATAGGCTGTAAAATGAAAACAATGGTGAGGTCTACTTCCCTCACAGTCTTGCTGGGATGTGTGAAGAAGAAAGGCAAAACAAAGATTAGGGCATTTGCTTCTTCTCTTCGCTGGGGAGCTTTGCCTGCTGGGGAGANCATCACACTAACCTAACCTGCCGTCCCTGTGACTAATCCATCTGTTTCCTAACCCCCCTGGCCGACCCTCCAAACTACCCTGAATATAAGGCAAGGTCTTAGGGTGGTTGGGAGCCCCTCTTGAGAGTGATTGGCATTGGAATGGGCTGCCCAGGGAGGTGGTGGAGTCACCGTCCCTGGAGGTGTTCAAGAAAAGACTGCATGGGGCAGACTGAGTGCCATGGTCTGGTTGACTGGCTAAGGCTGGGTGCTAGGTTGGAGTGGATGATCGTGGAGGTCTCTTCCAACCTGGCTGATTCTATGATTCTATAAATAACAAAAAAACATATGTAATTCTCAACAACAAACCAACTTTTTCTGCAGTTTGTTGTACCTGAAAGGGGACAGATAAGGAAAATAAACATCACTCCAGAATGTTTTCTTGAGCTGCTAACACATGAACAACACATGCAGGATATGATTCTAGTTTGTACTGTGTTCTACCTCAATATCTGGGTTAGAAAAAGAAACTGCTGTCAGAAAAAGACTAATTGCAAGCAAAGTAACAGCCCTCTTGAGACATTTAAAGCCATTGGAGTTGCTGGTTTATATCCACCTTCTACCTCTCAATGATCAGCTGTGCAAATACATCTGTTCTGAAGGAAATACTTTTTCACACACCTATAGATTGTCGTTGGAAAGGAAATGAGAGAAATATATTTGGCAGCTGCCTGGGACCGATACTGCATTCAAGACAGTATTAAAAGTTTCTTCTTTTTCTCAGCTGTAATACTCAACTGCCAAGTAGGACAAAAAGCTTTAATTATTTCTGTGAAAAAAAAAATCCAGGGACAAATTAACCACATGCTAACAGCCACATATAGCAGTGGAAGCACAGATATATCCGACAAGCCACCCTGAGCTGGGTTCTGATAAAAGAATGATGCAGGAATTAAAGATGTGCTTCTGCTGAGACCCCACCTGGAGTATTACATCCAGTTCTGGAGCCCCCATTACATGAAGGATGTGGAGATGCTGGAGAGTGTCCAGGGAAGGGCCACAAGGATGCTGAGAGGGCTGGAGCAGCTCTGCTGAGAGGACAGACTGAAAGAGTTGGGGCTGTTGAGTCTGGAGAAGAGGAGACTGAGAGACGACCTTCTTGTGGCATTTCAGTATCTGAAGGGGGCTACAAAAAAGCTGGGGAGGGACTTTTTAGGCTGTCAGGGAGTGACAGGACTGGGGGGAATGGAGCAAAGCTGGAGATGGGGAGATTGAGACTGGACATGAAGAGGAAGTTTTTCAGCATGAGAGTGGTGAGAGGCTGGAATGGGTTGCCCAGGGAGGTGGTTGAGGCCCCATGGCTGGAGGTGTTTAA
>WAAF01010896.1:0-44301 GCA_013400475.1 Tricholaema leucomelas
TCAGTTTACACTTCATTCCAGCTATCTCAGAAGTAAGTGATGCAAAAAACTTAGAAAATGGGAAAGTCTGTCTCCTCACAGATGAGACAAGAACAGGGACTCCCACGTGACACTGGGTTTATGCTAATGTGCTGCAGATTCTCTGGTAGATTTTGTCTTTGTATGCCAGGTAATACCTAGAACAGAAAACTCCTAACAGCTTGTATTATACACTCTGAATTCAAACTCTCTCAGCTAAAGTTAGATTTCTCTGTGAAATACACTGGATTTCACCATTCTCCTGCATTACCCAGTAGGTATGACCAGGGCCTTCAGCAGAAGCCACCCTTGGACAGGTTTTCCTTTGCCTGAAGGAGAAAATACCGAAACAGTTTTCCCTAACAGATTATTTTCACAAACAACAGGAACTTTATCATAATCTACTGTTCGGACCAAATCTGATTATGCAGGTCCTGCTCTGTTTACTGAACCTCTATTTACCAAACAGGCTGCTTGTACTAAATGTTTGTCTCAGTTTTCAAAGTTCCACCCCCCCATGCCTTTTAGAGTGGTTTTCAGCAAATCATTGTAGTGCTCAATCTTCCCTGAAGCTGGAGCATAGTAGTGTATGTGGTAGATCCACTCAATACCATGGGCCAGTTTTTCCATAAGATTGTTCCTGAAATGGGTGCCATTGTCTGAATCTATTCTCTCTGGAATTCCACGTCTCCACACTATTTGTCTTTCCAAGCCAGTGCTGGCCTCTACCATCGTTAGCACATACTGCTTGCCAGAACGAGATCGAGGTAGAGTGATGTAGTCAATCTGCCAGGCTTCAACGTACTTGTACTTAGACCAGCTCTCACCATACCATAAGGGCTTGATTTGCTTAGCCTGCTTAACAGCAGCACAAATGTCACAGTCATGTATGACTTGGGTGACAGCATCCATGGATAAGTCAATTGACCTATTACATGCCCATTGGTAGGCTGCATCTCTGCCTTGATGTCCAGATGAATCATGGGCCCACCGAGACAAGAACAGTTCACCTCAGTGTTTCCAATCAAGGTCAAGATCAGAGTTTGTATCAACTTGAGAAATTTTAGCAGCTTGATCTGCCTGCTGGTTGTGTTGGTGTTCTTCAGTAGCTCTGCTTTTGGGCATGTGTCTACATGCTGCACATTAACTGTAATTCTCTCCAGTCATGCACCAATGTCTTCCCATAGATCAGCACACCAAATAGGCTTTCCTTTCCTCTGCCAACCATTCTCTTTCCAGTCCTTTAGCCAACCCCATAGAGCACTGCTATTATCCACCAATTTTCATGTTCAGCCACATCAAGAGCAAGTTGGACAACTTTTACCTCAGTGAATTGACTGGATTCACCCTCTCCACCTCTTGCTTCAGTAACTCTCTTGGCAGGACTCCAGACTGCTGATTTCCATCTTCTCTTGTTCCCAACAAGACGACAGGAACCGTCCACGAAAAAGCATAGTTCTTTTCCTGATCAGAGAGATCACCACAAGGAGGAGGTTCTTCAGCACGGGTTACCTTGTCCTCTGGGTGTTTTATACAGTCTGTGCCTTCCAGCCATTTCCACCACATCAGGTCGATCAAGATTACCCATTCATGCTCACTGGGTTAACAAAGTCATCCACTTAGACCAGGTTGCATCTGTGGCATGATGCGGTGATGAACCTTTGCCTTTCAACATCCAGTTTGGAACTGGCAATCTAGGAGTTAAAAGCAATTGTGACTCAGTTTCAATCACTTCAGAAGCTGCTTTCACTCCTTCATAGGCTGCTAGTATTTCTTTCTCTGTTGGGGTGTAATTTGCCTCTGAACCTCTTGTAGCTACAACCCCAAACACTAAGTGGACGACCATGTGTCTCATTTGGAGCACTGTGCCAAAGACTCCAAGTTGGACCACTGTCACTCACAGCTGTATATAGAATGTTCTTAATGTCCAGACCAGTTCAAACAGGTCTCAAGCCCACTGCATGGACTACTTCTTGCTTTATCTGACCAAAGGCTGCTTGTTCAGATCTCCACTCAAAATTGTTTCTCTTATGAGTCTCATAATGCAGAGGTTTGACAATTTGGCTGAATCCAGGAATGTGTAGTCTCCAAAATCCCACTGCACCCAAGAAAGATTGAGTGTCCTTCTTATTGGTGGGAACTGCCATGGTGGAGACTTTGTTGATCACATCCTGTGGAATGTGACGGCGACCATCCTGCCACCGCACTCCCAGAAACTGAATTTCTCTGGCAGGTCCTTTGACCTTGTCTCTCTTAATGGCAAAACCTGCTTGCAGCAGAATGTCAATGATTTTGTTACCTTTCTCGAAGACTTCCTCAGCAGTTTGGCCCCACACAATGATGTCGTCGATGAATTGGATGTGCTCTGGAGCTTTACCTTTCTCCAGTGCATTGTGGATGACTGAGTGACAGATTGTTGAGCTGTGTTTCCAACCCGAGGCAAATGGTTGAACTGGTACTGGATGCCTCTCCAGGTGAATGCGAACTGAGGCCTGCACTCCTTTGCTATGGGAATAGAGAAGAAAGCATTAGCAATGTCTATGGAAGCACACCATTTAGCCTCCTTCAACTCCAGCTCATACAGGTGTTCCAACATGTCTGGTACAGCTGCACTCATGGGTGGAGTCACCTCGTTGAGGGCACGAAACTCTACTGTGACATGCCAGTCTCCGTTAGGCTTGTGCACAGGCCAGATGGGACTGCTGAAAGGTGAATGAGCTTTCTTGATGGCAGCCTGACTTTCCAGTTGATGAATCAGACGATGAATGGGCAACAAGGAGTCACTGTGATGCGCGGTTTGCGTAGCAATTGGCAGTTCCAGATCCTCTATGTCATGATGTCCCACAACTGCAGATTCATCTGAAAGTTGAGGTCTATCCATTTACTACCCTCAATTTCCACAGGTGCTATTCCAAAAGCCCATTTGTGACCCTTAGGATCTTTGAAACAATCTTGTCTCAAAGTCAATTCCCAGAATGCAAGGTGCATCAGGACCAGTTAAAATAGTATGTTTCCTCCACTCTTTACCAGTTAAACTTATTGCAGCCTGCAACTTAGTTAACTCTTGAGATCCACCAGTGATTCCAGAAATAGTGATAGACTCTGTCCCTTTGCAATTGGATGGCAATAAAGTACACTGAGCTCCTGTGTCAACTAAAGCCCTGTATTTCCAACTTTTGAGCTGCCAGGCCACCTAATGAATACATTCCAATAGATTCGGTTTTCTCCACTATCTCTTTCCAGCTCCTGGCTGAAGGCAGGGCACCCCTAATACTGAAGATGGCATGTGGGGTGTACACAATGGTTGGTGTTGTTGTGAGAGAAATTGCATTTGTTGGAACAATTGCAGTTGCTCTGGGGATCTGAAGAAGTGACAGCTACTTTTCTGGCATTGCTGCCTCTGTTTCTGCCACTCTGCAGTTCCCTGACTCTTTTCAAAAGAACTGAAGGTGACTGACCATCCCACTTGTTCATGTTCTCACTGAATTGGTCACACAGGATTATCAAAAGTGACCCATGTGATTGCTGATGTCTTGATGCAATTTGTCTCCTGGGCTGGAATTGCCTTGCAGGAGGTAGGCATCTGTTTCTGACTGCAGAAACATGCACCCATTCAGATGAAGGAATGGTATCCTTTGCCAGATTGGATATGGAGGTTTTAATTTCCTTCTTCTGTTCTTTCATGGTATCTTTTATCTCTGTATCCAGAGTTTGCATGGCAGAAACTAGGGCAGAATGTGACAGGCTGTCCTCTATCTGTCTCAGTTGGTCAGCAAATTCACCAACAGTGAGACACCTTCCATTATGACTCCTTGATACAAACCTGCTAGCCAAGATGTTAGCATAGGATGAAGCAGGAAGTTTAATAAGCTTCTTTGTGAGACCTGTTCCGAGAGGAATGTCATCAGGCTTATGTGTGCCATGATCTCCATAAAGCACTTCCTTCACAGCAAACTCCTTCAGAAACTTAATTCCCTGATCATTTGTGTTCCAACTTCTTAGGTGCCCATTGTAAATCATCTTGGGAAAGATATCTCATAGCCACAGCCAACAGGAGGCATGTCCACAAGCTAACCTTACCAAGAGGACTTGCTAGGTATTTGTCCATTCCACTCTCTTTCGTGAGTGGCCCTAGCTGCTTTGCAGACTTGTCTCCTACCTGTAGGGCATTTGCACCAATAGTATGGCAACTCACCAGCCAGCTTAGGATTGGCTCTCTTGATTCCCTTGCATATTCCTTTCTAACTTCCCAGATCTCTTTGAGGGGATCACCAGAATCCTGGATGTCATCCTTCTCCTTCTCTGGTTGTCCTGGGCCTAGAAGCAGAACCTTCCTAAGAGCACTCTTAAACTCCTCAAAGCCTTCTTGGCAGCCAATCTCATATAGCTCCTTTTAGCCCTGCATTGCAATCTAACTATATTGGTTAAGTTTCTAAGGCTGTATTTCTCCTCCTCTTCCTCCTGTGTACCAGAGGTCCCCTCTCCTAAATCCTCTCTTGAATCACTCTGTCAAATGTTCCATCTTAGTCTTAGCTTTCACAGGACCAAGAAAGGCTGGAATCAAAAAGGCTGTGGAAGTTCCTTCTAGCGGGTCTGAATTTCTGAGGCCTGTGAGTTTGAATCTAGTTTAGGGTTAGAAGCTGCTGCCTGAGCATGTGAACTAGTTGAAGAGACAGCAGAGACTCGAACAGTTGGACCTGTTCTTTGGCTGCTGGCCACATTGTCAACAACCAAGACTTTGGCACTTGTCCCAGAACCTGCAGGAGGAGGTGTAGCAGTGAACATGGCGGCCCCCTCTCACTCTCCCTCCAGAGTTTCTTTTGAAAAAGTTGCTCATTATCAGTTCTGGGAGTCTCACCAAGTTCTCCAGGACTTCTCTCTAACTTGGTTTGTGAGGAAACCTGCCTCTTTCGTTCTCTTAAAGCAGCCACATTCGAATTTTTCATGTGCAATGCTAACGTTAGTGATAAAGCCAGAATTATTAGGGCTAAGATCACACATGATAAGTATACCACTGTATTACATGTGTAAAATTCACCACAGGGGTCTCCAAGATCAGTTTTAGGCAAAATTACCCTCATCTATTTTTCAGCTGTTCTAATACTTCCTGACTTATTAAAAACAGAGTCAGTAATAGCTTCAGTAATATTAAAGCCTACCCAGCCAAGAAGATACTCTCCAAAATCCAAAAACATTCATTTAATCTTCATCCCTGGTAAATCAAACAGGAGGGAACCAAGCTTTGCAACAAGGTAACAGTGGGTAAGAAATACTGCCAATTAACCAGAAAAGCTTCATCTTAACTTCCAGACTATATTAGCAATAGATCAAATTTAATTAGCTCCACCTTGGATGCCAAAATAAAAACGTGATGGTTTGGGAGTTACCTGCCCCCCTCACTCTTGTGAAATCACTCAGACTAGACTCAGCCAGCCAGAAGTTACGGAATGAAGCTTTATACTTACAGCTTAGCACAATATACAAACAGATATTTACAGCTATATACAGAAATATACACGTTAAAAGTAACATACAAGTTAAAAGAAACACAACACCCATCCCAGAGATCAGAGTCCCAACCACCCTTCCACCTCTCTACCTTATCCCAGAGTTTGCCTCATGTGCAAGGTGAGTTTGGAGGATTGGCAAGGTGGGGCCAGAAAGTGGGATTAATTACACAGAAGCAGCCCAGGGAACCAACTGCAACAGATACACACACACTGACTCTCCTACCCTGTCTTATCTATGTTTTGTGTTCTTGTTTTCATACATCTCAGCAAGCCTGTGAATTAAGTAGACGTCATTATTGTTTCCTTTTCACAGCCTATAATCTAATTTCTCTCACTAAAATATTCCAGTTTGCCTCAAATTAGCACAGCCTATAAAAGCCCTATCTACACAGTACTGCAAATATGCAGTATTAAACTACCACATACTAAGATAATCAAGGTTTACATAAATCACTATTCACGGTACAAACTAACACATGAGAACCATTAAAAGAAGTCTACTTCATTAGCATCAATAATGTCTTCCAGAAAGAAAAATAACTGCAGCATTTAAGAAACCTGAAAAAGGTTTTCTTAGGAAGATAATCTTGATAATGTTTCAAAACCAAGACCCTGTCTTCAGTGGCAAATTCAGTCTTGCTATCTAAAAATGTAATTCCCTTATGAAAGGTTTTCAGGATATGAATATCTTAGTAAGAAACACGCTTAAAGTACAGACATGAAGTATCCAAATTGAAATTTAAAAAAAAAGAATGTTTTGGTTACATTTACCCTGAAACAATGTTGTAATTGAGAGCTGGGTGATCTTTTGGCACAGGAGGTACAAGGGGCTCTGGCTGCCATTCTTCAATCAACTCTTCTTTTTCCTGAATAGGAGAAAAAGAAATACTGCTCAAAGATTTCCATTAGAAAAGACATTATGTTGCTAATGAACTGTTGCTAACAAATGTATGTGAAATTACGTATGCTCACATGTCACCTTTCTAAGAGCTCAGAATTAATACAAACTCAGTGTGTTCCACTGAGAGGCTCTGAATTATTCAAATGGAAGATGTAATGAAAAGAGAGCCCAACTGTGCCCATGCATTAAAGACCTAATGGTATGATAATTGAGAGAAGAAATATTAACTCGTGGGTCCGCCAAATTTTAATCAATACTGTTTCATTCAATCTATTTATTATGGAAGTCCTTCTCACCATTTTACATAACTGAACACATACGTTACACATGTATATTGAAAATTAATTGCCTCACTTCGCACTCTCTAGCCCTCAACAACGTTGTTTGAGCAACTCTGGCATTAAAATATTTAGCAAAGTAACACATGCATGAGCAGGACACAGTGGGAAAACATCATCAAATGCTCAAGAAACATCAAAAACAACCATTAAACATGTATCATCTACCCACTTAAGTAGGAATACTGGATGCACATTTACTTCCAAAGTGCTTTAAACTATTTAGAAAACCTCAGATAGATGATTTTCCAAAGGACACGCAGCAGGTGCCTTACCCAGGAAAACACCAAAATCATCCTTCACAGTACAAAAGCAGAACTTTCTCAGAGATAGAAAGTATCTACTAGTACAGTAAAACACATCCAATCATTTATTTGTTAACACATTAACTTTGAATGTTGTGACTACAGCAGGTTTATATTTATCTATCATTTTTAAAAGTACTAGAATATTTAAGGCTACTTATTCCAATACAAGAAACACAAATTCTGCAATCAATTTTTGAAAATTCTACAGCAATATCTTTTTCCATTTTAGTTTTCTCCAAATAAAATACACTTTTCAAAGTCTTCAAAGTATGAAACCAAATTCAGATATGAAACAACTAAATGGAAAGTACATGCAACAATACAATTAGTTTCTGGCATTTTCATCACTTTCCCTTTAATAAGATAACAAGCAACTTTACTCCTCGTTATTTCCAGAGTATTAATTATTACTCCAGGAGCTCCACAGACATCTACTTCAAAGCACAAATGCAAATTTCAATAGCCCTATATTTCAGAAAAGATGCACTTTTTATGTAAGCATTGTCAGTTGTGGTTCTACAGTACTGCAGATGTACTTTAAATACCACTTTATTTAACTTTGTAATGCTAGATTTCTAAAAGAAATTTAACCCATACGGCATATATTTTAAAGGAAATAAAATGACATTAATATATGCAACAAAAAGTAAATATATTCAGTATTTTGAGGTGGCTACACTCACATTTAAAAAAGTGCTTAGTATCTTCAGTAATCATAGGAAAGACTCTAGCTAGAGTTGGCATGTACTGAAATGCTGTTACACATAGTAAGGAAAGAATTAAAACAGAGGGTTTATCAATTCACCCTGTACTAGGTGCCATTCATAGCATATCAAAAGATAAATGTTTCAATCAGAAATATCCAATTAAGCCCCAGCTAACAGGAAAATAACATATTAACCTTTGTGTAAACACTGCTGACTACTCCTTGTTACCACTTTGTTATCAAACCTGTCCCAGGTTGAGACAATAGGGTTAAAAATCTTCTGGGGACTAGAAGATTGTTATTCAATCCCATAATTCTGCTATCTTGTTATAAGCTCACAACCAGGTCAGTTCGCTCTCCTTTCCTCCTCTTCCTGTGCTGTGAGCGTGGCAGGAACCACTTTATCAGGAATAATATGTAAGCAGTAGACCTCTTTGGATGGCGGAGGCCTTGCGGCGGGGTGGGGAGGAAGACTGTAGCACTGAGGAGTATAGATTTAGTTTTTTCAGGATGGGGAAAAATTGAATGGGGTTTGCCATGGATGGGGTAATTGCTTTATAACGTCTAGCTCTGTATTTTCTCTCTCTAAATATAATTCTGTACTTTCTCTCCTATTTTGATTTGAGAGTTTAATTTCTGTCATCTCTAAAAAAAACACAACAGTCATGTTTGATATGATCAGCAAATACTCCAAGATTTCTATAGAAGACCACCATATGACACACTCTATAAAGATTAATATGCAACAGAGAGCTAAAACAGTGAAAAGGCAGTACACAAATTCAGTTTAATGTCAGCATGAACCACAACCCCATAAACTTGTATGGAAACATGCACTGATCCACAATACAGTGGCATTTCCAACCTTGTCTCAGAACAGGTACTAGTGTGCACCTCCATGCCACATTGCTACCTGAAAAAATTACCAATGACTTAATTCATCACTAAATGTGCTGACCACAGAACTGCAAGCCAGTAGCTGCTTCTGTACAGTCCTATCCTGGGCACAACACACACCTGTTCCTTGTCTCTGTGTAGGCAGCTACAAAACTATACAACCTTGTCCAGTAACATGATCCTGATGAAAAATTCAGAAAAGCAAGATGGATATATAAACCCAGGGTACCGAGTGAGCTGGTAGATGCGCTCACCAAACTACTTTCCATCATTCACCGGCAGTCCTGGCTAACCAGGACTAAAGATTAGCAAACGTGATGCCCATCTACAGAATAAATGGAAGGAGGACTGAGAAAACTATAGACCTGTCAGTTTAACCACAGTACCAGGAAAGGTCACGGAGCAGATCATTTGAGTGCCATATTGCAGCATACACAGAGCAACTAGATGATCAGGCTCAGTCAGTACGAGTTCACGAAGAGCAGGTTCTGCTTGACAAACCTGATCTCCTACAACAAGGTGACCTGCCTAGCAAATGAAGGAAAGTCTATGGATGTTGAGTACTTGGACTTCAAAGTATCTGACACTGTCTCCCACTGTATCCTCCTGGAGAAACTGGCTGCACATGGCTTGGATGAGTGGATGTTTTGCTGAGTAAAAAAATGCCTAGATGTCTAGGCCCAAAGAGTGGTGATGAATGAAGTTAAACCCATTTGGCTGCCACTCACCAGTTGAGTTTCTGAGGGAAAAGTCTTTGGGCCATTTCTCTTTAATATCTTCATATGGCTGAAGGAATTGAGTGCTCAGTAAGTTGACAGACAACACTGAGATGGAAGGGAGTGATCATCTGATTGAGGTAGGAAGGCTCTGCAGAGGGAGCTGAATAGGCTGGACTGAATGGTTGTGGCCAATTGTATGAGAACCAACAAGGCCATATGCTGTGTCCTGCACTTCAGTCACAACACCATGCATCTCTACAGGTTTGGGGCAGAGCAGCTGGAAAGATGCCTGGCAGAAAAGCACTTGAGGATGCTGGTTGACAGTCAGCTGAACATGAGCCAGCAGTGTGCTCAGCAACCAAGAAGGCCAACAACCAAGAAGGCCAACAGCATCCTGGCCTGCATTGGGAACAGCATGGGCAGCAGGAGTAGGAAAGTTATCATGCCTCTATGCTCAATATTGGTGAGGTGACACCTTCAGTACCAAGTTCAATTTTGGGGCACTCACGGCAAGAGAGATGCTGAGGACCTGGAGTGCCTCCAGAGAGAGGCAACAAAGCTAGTTGAGAGTCTGGGGAAAGAGCCTTCTGAGGACTGGCTGAGGGAACCAGGGTTGTTTAATCTGGAGACAAGGGAGGCTTAAGGGAGACCTTATCACTCTACCTGAAAGAAGGTTGTAGTAAGGTGGATGTTGGTCTCTTTCCCTATTAAGAAGCAGTAGGATGAGAAGAAATGGCCTCAAGTTGCACCAGTGGAGGTTTAGAATGAGTATTAGAAGAAAATTCTTCACTGAAAGGTTGTCAAACACTGGAACAGGCTTTCCAGGAAGGTGGTTTAAAAGACACACAGATGTAGTGTTAAGGGACATGTGACAGGTAACAGTTGAACTGGATGATCTTGAAAGTCTTTTACAACCAAAACAATTTGTGATAATATATAATTGAACTAGATCAAACAAAACCCAGCAGACTGGGTGATGCTACAGGGAAACCATATAATGAATTACAGTTGCCCATTAGGATATTAGATCTTTTCTGAAAAACCAAAAAGCAGGATGTATGCTCATGAAGCCTTCACTCTGCTCCTACAATAGCTGGTGTCAAAAGACTTTCCAGTTTTGAGGCTCATCTCCCAGTTCTTCCTCTTCTGTAATTTTTCATTTATATAAAAATTAAATAAACTAGATATATTGATAAAAAATGGGTTTTATTAATAATACACATTAAAATGTGTTTATGTTTTACAAATTACAATATACACAATCACACATCTGTGCATATATAGAAATATTTTGCATACTTACCTAAATATACACCCATGTTTATATACACAGACATATAATTCTTTGGGGTGGCTGTATTTTGTTGATTGTGGATTTTACTTTTTAAGCACCAGACAATTTGGGTAAGAAAAACACCTGGGTGTAAACACATCCAGCCCAAATTATTTAAGTAAGCTGTCTTGTTGACCCTGTTTTTTAAGAAAATGCATCAGTTATGTCCATGAAGACAGTATATACCTAGCAGAAGTGCTCTGAAATAGTGTATCAATGTCCAAAGTTTAGTAATGTTTCACCTGATAGTCCTCAAATAACAGATCTTTAATTTCTCAGTATTTATGAAACCGTGTATCATTGTGGTATAAACTGGCACGAACAATCAGGCATGATAGTTAGAAATTCCCCTTTCAAACTATGCTAGTATTTAGCAGAATCTTCATCTGCATAGTGATTGGTGGTCTTTACAAGGAAAAAAACCTCCAAATCCTCTTCCCTAGAAGATTACCTGATTAATCTCCAAAGATTGCATTTGCAAGGAGCTCTTGTGGTCTATTTCTCAGCCATGTATTAAATATCCACCTCTGGCAGAAACTTTCCAGCCTCCTGACTAATATCACTGTAATAAAACTACTCTCATGCTACTACAGCAGTGAAAATTCTAAGACCAAGGAAAACAGCTACTCTTCTGTTCTTAAAGGGTAAGGCATGGGTCCTAGCAGGGCTTCAGAGATTTTGAAAGAAAAGCTCTTTACCATTTAGTGGAGAGTGAAATTGCATAAATCCGGACGGCACCTTCCTTTCACACAATGGCATTTGGCTGGGAAACACAAAATAGTCTGTGGCCAGACAGAATGGTAGACTTAAGAGATTCTTGTGAGCATTTCATATAAAATTTACTGAAAAGAGGCAATATGCCACTGAAGACTGGAGTGGGCTGGGGGAGACTGCATGGCATCATTTAGCTACAAGCAGCTAAAACCAAACCAAAACCAGCCAATCAACAAAACAAACAAAAAAAAAACCAAACACACACAAGCAAAAACCAACCCAAAACCCAAACCACAAAAATAAAACCCACAAAAAGAAACAAACCCAAACCCCACAAAACATAAAAAAAGCCAACAAACAAACAAACCCCCCAAACCAACAAAACCCCTCAAAAAAACCCCAAACCAAAAGGAACTGCTAGTCACAGAGAAGTACTCCACCTTTCTGGTCAATGATTTAGGAAATTTCATTATTTTGGAACAGAACAGTAAGAAAACCTACAAACACTATTATTAAAGCATGACAGCCAGTTGAAAGCTGGTTCTTGCACTGGATTTCTTAGTACCCTTGCTACATATTTGACTAAACCCAGAAGCCATCTCCAGGGTAGATTTCTTCACTGCCTTTAGATGTGTGACTCCTAAATGCACTAGGTTGCACAATACACCATCCACCTCAGGTTTCCCAGGACAGACTGGTCCTGACAGATCACATCAAGATGCTTGTGCAAGAGTGATATTTCTCAGTAACACTCATTATTGCAGAGCCAGCTCTGCTATGGAAGCACGCCCAACAGTAACTCACCGAGAAACTCCAGTATCACTACATGAGTGGCTGACACAAACGTGGCCTGAGCTGGCCTATCTGCAACACCTGTACCTAAGGAACCCAGTATTTCTTTCTGGTGTGGTAAAGACTGGGCATCACAGCATTAATCAACTAGGGGAAAAAAAAAAAACAAACACAAAAAAAACCAAAAAACAGATGGCAAATCAGCAGTCTCCTTGCTGAACAGCTGGCATGTTACTACATGCAGCTCAACATGTAGAAGCCTGTCTGTGTGAGATACTTTACAGGATGAAACAGACCGTGGGTAGTGTTAATTTTCTTCATAGCAGCTTGTATAGCACTGTGATTTAGATCTATGACCAAAACAACGCTGACTGCACACTAATGTAGCAGCTCTTAACGAACAGTGTTTGCACAGTACTGAGATAGTCTGTTTCTCACTCTGCCACAATAGTGAATAGATTAGGAGGTGCAAAAGAAGTTGAGAAGGAACACGACCAGGCCGATTACCTGAAATAAACTGATATTGCATATCACGTATCGTGACGCTAGGCAGTAAAACAGAGAAGAGGGTGTTCAGGGAAGTTAGCCATCTTTTTGCTTGGGAACTGCCTGGGCACTGGTCCACTCAAGGAAGGTGGTGACTGCCTTGTCAACTTTGTTCTGTTGCTCTCCTCTTTTGCTTCTTTACACATAAAGCAATTTTGTCTTCAATCACTAGTTTTCTTGCTTTTAACCTTCCTTTTCTCTACTCTTGTACCAAGAGGGGTGAGGAATAAAGTGAGCAAGAAGCTGCCTACTGAGTTAATCCACCACACAGATTTGTGTCAACTATCTGTGGGTATCTTTTTAGTTATTGTTGTCCTGCCAGTGAACTTCACTGCTGTCATCCTGCAGAAGCAGGATTGTTTTAAGCACGAGCCATTTTCATTTGTCTTTCCCACTTCTGACTCCTACCTAAACCTCATTTTCTTCAGAGCTGCAGCAGGCCAGCTCCCAGTTACTCACTGACCAAGATAAGACACAGAATAAATTTCTTCCCTGCATATTGCTGCTCCAGATTTGTCTAAGCATTTCCTTAAACACATGAGCCTCATCAAAATGGTCTATCACTGAACGAAGGAGATGACCTATAACTGGACAGTAATGTTCAAGACACACACAGAAATACCTGAGTGAGATAGGTTTCAACTTTCTCAGGTCACCAGGAATGCAGGAATGGCAAAGAGCCTTTTCCCACCATCTCCTATAAAGAGAGTTTCCTTGCACATACACAAATTGGTAGTTGCACTGCAATACAGTGCCATAATTCAACCTTGTTCACCTCAACATTTTCACAGAGTGTATCCAATTCTTATTTGAATGCATCCAAAGCCATCATTTGATATTATACAGCAAGTATAACGAGACCATGTCACAGACAAGCTAGTCCAGGGCCATCTCCAAAACAAACTACTCATTCCAGAAGTCTAGGAGAAATTCAAGTGTTCACAAACAGCTACAGCTCTTTTTTTTCTTGACAAAACTGCATTGCAAAAGAAGAATATTGCCATTTAAGACTGTAAACACTCCACTATTACTTGTAGGTATCACACGTACAGACCAATCATTTTCCTACACTCTTATAATTAATTTTGTTTGGTGTTTTTTTTCAGCATGCTGGCTTTTCATGGTTTAGCAGTTACAGTCACATCAATTCTCCCACATTTCTCAGACTCTGCTACTTTAAAAGCAGAAATCAAAGTGCTTAAGCAAAAAGCAGTTTATAAGCCCAAAGTAAGCTTACCTTTTGAATCTGTAAGAGAAACAGCACCAGCTGTGATGCAGCAGTGGTTCAACAGCCAAATGTATCAACAAATATAAACTACATCTCTAAAGAAAAGTATTTTTTCACCATACCTTAGGTGTTAGATCAGATCGCTCTTGAAGTTTGTAGGTCTTGGAGAAAAGAAGTCTGATTATCCATAGAATGAGAATTCCTTCTAAAATCAGATGGTAAGTAGGAGCCTGAAATAAAAGCATAAACATAAGTCTACACGGAATTCTATTTGAATCAGTGTGACACTGTAACACTTCTGTCTCTTTTCTACCAGACTTAGAAAAAAAAACCTGCTAAGCTGATCAGATGATACCTGCCTGCCAACAATAGAAGTGGAATACATCATACTGAGAAAGCAAAGGAAACCGAGCACAAATTTTTAAAATCAGTAAGGAGTCCCATGGCATATCAAACTGCAAATAACAATTTACCCTTTGCAGAGTGCTTTTCATTTCACCAAACACATTAAGAATACATGACAACCAAAGAACACAAAGACTAGTAGAAATATGGGCCCACACAAACTACTCCCCCATGCTTTTCAGGGTCTGCAATTATCCTGATTTCAGTGTACTAGACTGTGCTATCAGCTCCAGTAGCTAAGGACATACTGAAAATTCTGATATAAATGCTTAAAAAGTTACCAGCCTTTGTCAGAAAGGGAAACCGACTTTGATACGAGACCACCATCTAATATCAGGATATCTTTTTTAGTATTGTGAAAGAAATCCTGGATACAAACATGCCATACCAGTCCCCTCTAGGAGAGGCCTCAAGCATAAGTATTCAGAAATTGCTTCTAGAAACTCTGACTTTATTTTCAAAGAACACTGTGAATGTTATTACAGATGAATGCTGTTTCATACATATTAGAAGTAGCTTTATAAACTTAAACAAAAAATGCAGAGTGTGCGCATGTATTATTCAATACACAAATAGGGTGCACATACATATACCTGCAATTCCGCGAGTGCCGCCTCACACTTACCCACTCCCACCTCCGGGCTCCAAGCAGGCAAGACACAGCACCCGCCCAAGACACCGCCCCCAATCCGCCACTGAGCCAGGCTCACCGGTTACCAGCTCCGGACAGGCCCGACTCTACCTTCCCGCTCCCGGCACTCGCAGCCAGCGGTCTAGGGACAAGACTCCCTCATACACATTCACATACGTTCAGAAAACCACGGAAGCCCCGTCTGGCTTGAGAAGAATCAGTACCGGGATCATTTCGGCACAACCATCCCCCAGCACCGGCAGTAGGTGCCAGCTACCCTGCTTCGACTGCCGGAGCGCACCCAGGACCCGCGCACCCAGGACCCGCGCCCCCGACCGCACCTCATAGAAGGCCTGCACCATCTCCACCAGCACCCACTGCTGCCCCACGCCTGCCGCCGCCATAGCCGCGCCTGCCCGCTTCCGCCTTAGAAGGCGACAGCGCCACCGCCCTACTCTGACGTCAGAGGCGGAGGGCTCAGCCCACGGCCGCGGCAGAGAGCGCCCCCTCTGGCTTGGCGGGAGCGAGTCCTACTGCGGGCAGGGTCGCCGGGGGCGGCTTGCTAGCCCTCGGGAGAGCGCGGGGAGAATCGCGCATTTGGGGCCGCTTTCGTTACGTTCGGCGATGGTGGGTTACAGAAAGAGGTCTTTTCTGGAAGCCTGGGGTGTCGCCCGCGCCCCGACGTGGGTACCTTGACAGTCTTGCTGTTCCATGTCAGCTCTGACTCGGGAGCGAACCCGGGACCGAAGGTGCGCGCTTCGGTGCTCAATGCCCTGACATCTGTATGCAGAACTTGCCGAGGAGTAAACGTGGATGCCCTGGTGTGCGCTTTCTCGATACGTTTCAAACCTGCTCTTGGCTGCGGAACACGTTGGTGTAATTTCGGTGTCATTTCCTTCACACCTCCGGGTTCTTTGGCACCACATGGTCTCGGGCTGGACCAGTCAAAGGACTTCGGTACCTCCTTAACACAAGTTACACGTGCTGCCTCTGTGCCTGTAAGCTCTGCCTTTGCCACTGTAACAAATAATTGTTCAGATACTTGAGCTGTACAGGAAAATCAAAACCAGAGTATAAAATCATAGAATGGCAGGGTTTGAGAGGGACCTCCAGAGATACAGTCCAACTCTCCCATGAAAGCAGGATCACCTAGGGCAGATCACACAGGAATGTGTCCATTCGAGTCTTGAAAGTTTCTGGAGGAGACTTCACAACCTCTTTGAGTGCCGTTCCAGTGATTTGTCGTCTGTACAGTAAATACATTTTTCTTCATGTTGAAGTGAAATTTCCTGTGTCCCTTGTATCCACTGTCCCTTGTCCTATCACAGGACACCACTGAAGAGATGGACATGTTCTTCTCGAGCATTAATAAGATCTCTCTGTCTTCTCTTTTCTGGACTAAACAGACCCAGGTCTCTCAGCCTTTCTGCATAAGACAGAAATTCCAATCCCTTAAGCATCCTCCTAGCCCTCCATTGGACACTTTCAAGCATTTCTTTGCCCCTCTAATATTGGGGAGCCCAGAATTGGTCACAGTAGTCCAGATACAGTCTCACTATGGCAGAGTAGATGGGAAAAAGAATGTCTCAGCCTGGTAGCCACAATTTTCTTGATGCACCCTGGAATACTATTGGTCATCTTGGCCACAAGCAAACATTGCTGTCCCATGGATAACCTACCGTCCATCAGGACTTCCACATCCTTCTCCATGGAGTTGCTTTCCAGCAGGTCAACCCTTAATCTGTACTGATGCATGGTGTTTTTCCCCCATACACCCCGACGTGCATCATTAGGTTCCCCCTTTCTAGCTCTCCATTCTGTCCAGATCTTGGTGAATGATATAGTGGAAATAAACAGTAAATTCAAACAAAAGAAGACACTTCAGGCTTATGAGTCTTTCCAAAGTGAAACAGACATAAAAGCTGAACATTACTGGGAAGAGATTAAAAAAAAATGAAGATGAATGGTGAAGAGCTGTCACGGGTGCAGCTGAGTCTGAGGAGGTACCAGTCTCTGTGCATTGCATTGCTGCACAGGATGTGAGCAACTGCCTAACCCAGCACTGGAGAGCAAAAGATGAAAAGAGATGAGATAGCATTTGATGGAACAGAAACAAAGGGCATTACTTCTAAAGGAGATGTTTGGAAGACACTTAGTTGAAGAACAGCTGTGATCTTTTGGGAGAGCACTGTGGAACTGCACTCTGTGGAGCTACACTCACTATGCTTCACCATGGTTAGAGAGAAGGAAGCTGAGGCAGCAGCTGATTAAAGAGATGATTGTGAAACCCTTGAGTGCTGTGGCTAACAAGCAAACTGTAAGCTACAGTGTTACAGCAGTGGATGATTAAATTCACTTTCACACTAACTGAAGTGAGTAATATTTAAACTTCTTCCTGAGTTTCTGCACTTAATAACACACTTGTGAGATTCCTGGCTCTAAACAACAGAGAAAAAGTGTGGTTTCAAGCTATCTGATAAGTCAAGACAGAGAGAATAAATGTCTCTTTTGGTTTTTAGCTGCAAGAAGATTTTTCTGTTTACTGTTAGGTATTTTTGTGCCCTTTGCATCATGCTGGAGAGGGGTCTTGGGCTCTTAGGAGATGGCTGCTATTACCAGTCTCAAAGACTCTGTCTGGTGTTCATCCCAGTACCAGACTGCCCCCAGAAGGGTGGGCCACATTAGTTGTCTTGCTGGGCTACAGAGTAAGTTAGACCCCTGCTCTTAGCACTGGATTCTGCCTTTCAGCATTTGACATATATGTGTGTGTTTGGGAGACTAAGAAATTGATTTCGTAGAACACTGAATGAATTGTTTCCAGGTTGAAATACGGTGAAGATAGTAATATACAAACCATTGATCCTCCTGGCAGTGAACTCAAAGCTCCTGTTCTGGATTACAGGGCTAATTCCTGTTCTGGATCACAGGGCTAGGTCTCTCACAATGAGTCTATGCTTATTGTTCATCAGTTTCATTGTTTCAACACAAGACAACTACTGCTAATTGATTAAGGCTGCTATATTTCTGACACCAAAAGGAGGGGGAAGTGAGGAGAGAAATCCTTTGCAATGGCAGTGTATGACTGGTAAAAGAAGAGGGGAAAAGAGTCTCTTTCTGATCGTAAAGTCCTGACAAAAGCTCTTGAGACGGTACCCTAAGGAAATTCTTGCTCTGGGAGCGTCAGATTTTGTCTTCCTTTCTTTCCTCCTATATATTTCAGTTCCAGACTTTTCCTAAGGTGTTTTTATTCTGGACCTTCCCTGTGTCAGTGCTGGCATGTCTGCAGTTGTTCTCTGGTCACTCCAATGCAGAAAAATCGAACTTAGTATGGTTACAAGAGCTCTTATTTTTTCTAAGTATCACAGAGGTAACCAGTGCCAGTTGTCTTTGGTCCTTTTTGCTCTATTAGCTCGTTCTTTCATCTTCTTTGTTCTTACTTTGATGAGTATAGGACCAACAGTAGGAGCTGGAAGTGAAGTGTGGGAATGACACCCTCTTTCTGGATTCTTGAGTCTCTTTCCCAGCTGCTTTCAACTTGGTACTTTGTCAGCTATGAGAGGATGAGAACAGCAGTGGGATGAGGGGGTGAGGGATAGTTGCTGCCATCCTACTTTTACTGCAGTGTTAGAGGTATTCTCATGGAGGGGATGATGGTAAGGGAAAAGTAGGAACTGGTGGGAAGAGATCCTGAGTGTCATTCACTTTCCCCCCCCACCTCCAGCCACACACATAGAAAGGGGATGAAGGCTGAAGACAGTAGGGATCTGAAGGGGTCTTTGCAACCATTCTGACATGCTCTGTGTGGTGAAAGTTTATCTTAAATTATTGTGTTTTTAAAGTACCTAGTTGTAAGTTGTTGTCTCTGTGGCTACCCTCAAAAAAAATCAAACAAACAAATAAATAAATAAATGGGAAAGCAATCCTATTCTGGTAAGGAGAATAGCAGGATAGCATGAATTAGTCATTTCGTATGTTTGTCTTGAAACCTGATTCTCAACCAAGATGATGCTGGCAGCAAGCACAGAAAATGTCCAAAGTAATTTGGAAACTCAGTATTAAGTAATAAGCCCCCAAATCATGTTCCAGCTCCTAGTGGGAAGTAAAAGGATGTTGCGAGAATACTGTGCAAGTGCCAAGAAGAACTTGAATATCAAGTTCTGTATTTTACCTGATATGCAGAGGAGTAATTGTTCACAGGACAAGGGGAGAATGGGATAAATTTCTTGTTATCTCAAGCCATGCACCATTGCCTCTTGGAAATGTGCTTGACTTTAGTTATGTATTAACTCAGTTCTGGACTAACATCACCAGCAAAAACCTGTCTTAGATGTGCTTGGAAAACATCTGGAGATCACAATCTTTGGCACAAAGTTCATGTACAAGGAAGGATACAGGTGGGTCAGAGCACTGTTGTATTCTATCTCAAACTGTACCATGGAAGCCTGAACACATGTTAGTGGCAAAGCAATGCAAAGTGGAAATGTCATGGTATCCTCCTGTTACAAAATGAGGACAAATCTGACATTAGCTACTTGAAGATGATGACTATTGTAACTGTGTAAGAGTGGTTTGAGTCCTTTTTCTGAGGCATATTCAATCAAATGTTGAATAAAATAGTCCTTTGACATAAAGGAATAAAACAGTCCTTTGGAATAAAATAGTCATTTGAATAAAATAGTCCTTTGAAATAAAAAGGGTAGGCACAGCAGTCTGTCTCCTGCTTATGCTTCTTTTCAGTGTCTGTTCCCTAGGTGGGATTGGCAGCACTGGGCTAAGACCCTAAGTTTCAAATACAAGGCAGAACTAAGTGTCTTCAAATGAGATTGACAACAGATAAGCCCAGTTATGTGATGTTTGAAGAAAACTTGTATTAGAAACTTGTAAGAGCTGCTCAGATAGGTTGCTGGGACTGGTGAAAGAGCAGGCCAGTTTAAATGGGAAGGTTTGCTTTGCAGAGAGCCAGTTACTCATATGCAGTGTTGCAATATGGCAGTTGCAGAGCTGGATTTTGTATCCTATGTGATTAAATACTGTGTATCTCTGATTCAAGACTTCAGATGTTTTCAGGTTGATGATTTATAGCCTAGAATTTTCAGATGAGCTGGCTGCCATATTGCAGAAGTAGGTACACGGGTGGCTCACCTGTTTCTCTCCCCATCCTCAGTATGTCCACCTTTTACTTCAACACTTTAATCCAAACAGAATGTGGTTTACTCTAAATTATTTCTGTTTAATTTCTTTGAGAAACATAAGCACTGTATTAAATAGGACAGCTTCTGTTGTGCAGGGCCTGTAGGCCCGAAAATAGCCTTATTTTTTGCCTTGCCTTGCCCAAACGTGTTTTCCTGCCCCAAACAGGAGTAAACACATTAAATGGGTAAACAAGCACAGAAGGGGCACAGTAGGCCTGGTGCCACAAAGTCTGGCCTGCCTAAGGTCCAGGTTGTAAACAGGTTGTATAAGCTGGTTGTAAACATGTTGCATAAGCCCACGCGCTTAGCGTGTGGCCCACCTATGCT
This sequence comes from Tricholaema leucomelas, assembly GCA_013400475.1. Lineage (NCBI taxonomy): Eukaryota > Metazoa > Chordata > Aves > Piciformes > Lybiidae > Tricholaema lacrymosa > Tricholaema leucomelas. The sequence continues at coordinate 20,566 of WAAF01010896.1, forward strand.
CTCCCCATATTTGGAGGTACGAGGCTTGTGATCTGGCCTATTATGGTATTGTTTGGCTGACTGCCAGCCTCTGATTGGTCACTCTAATGGCCAAAGGGCTATTAGCCTCGGCCCACAGTTCATAAACAGAAGCACACAGGTAAACAAGGTGCTCTAGCTTCTGCTAGCTCTGGCTTCACCTGCAGCTCTGACTCCATTGCTGCAGCTCTCTCACGCACCCTCGCTTCACCAGCATGCTCACACTCACGCTCAGGCCCCGTGCTCGGCCCCCCCGCCCTTGCTCACGATCACTCACATACAGGCACACCTGCTTATTGTTAGATTTAGTCTGTTGTTATCTAAGGAGCACAGGCTCCCCTGCCTTTATTGCCTGGTAAGCCCGCCTGCGTGCCACCGAGATATTGACCCCAAAGTGGTATCTGCCGCAGGGAAAATCCTCTCTCTGTTAATAGATTGTATACTAGATATTGTAATATAGTAAGTTATATTGTGTTATTAATCCCATAAGGTCCTTCCATAACCGTGAAGAATCCATCTTAATATTAAATATAGTGGTTGGGGGTGGCGAGAGTTCAGAATATTTTATTTAATAAATATATATTTTTATAAATATTATCTCGCACCAATTAATTTCTCCCCGTCACCACAAACCGGCATAGGTGGCAGAATCCCCCTCCATGACAGCTTGGAATAGGTGTTCTTTGCTTTCTGACCCATTTTTTGCTCACACAGAATTAACTATTTGCTTTTTCCCCCAGCATATTTGGATTAGAAACACAACGTGCAGGCCTGACCCAAAATCATTATGATGAACTTAAAGCAGGCTGACCACAATAAAGTCAAGAGCTCTTCAGGAAGTAATTCAATCAAAATAAATAGTACAGTATTGTGTGACAATAATACATTATATTGTGATGTATTGTCTTCACATGCAAATTGTCCAAACTAAGTAGATTCAAGTGGGTGTGCAGAATGATAGAATAGAATAGAATAGAATAGAATAGAATAGGATAGGATAGAATAGAATAGAATAGAATAGAATCAATCAGGTTGGAAGAGACCTCCAAGATCATCCAGTCCAACCTAGCACCCAGCCCTATCCAGTCAACTAGACCATGGCACTAAGTGCCTCATCCAGTCTTTTCCTGAACACCCCCAGGGACGGTGACTCCACCACCTCCCTGGGCAGCCCATTCCAATGCCAATCACACAGAACTTCCTCCTAACATCCAGCCTATACTTCCCCCAGCACAACTTGAGACTGTGTCCCCTTGTCCTGTTGCTGGTTGCCTGGGAGAAGAGACCAACCCCCACCTGGCTACAACCTCCCTTCAGGTAGTTGTAGACAGCAATGAGGTCTGCCCTGAGCCTCCTCTTCTCCAGGCTAAACACCCCCAGCTCCCTCAGCCTCTCCTCATAGGGTTTGTGTTCCAGGCCCCTCACCAGCTTTGTTGCCCTTCTCTGGACACGTTCCAGCACCTCAACATCTCTCTTGAATTGAGGAGCCCAGAACTGGACACAGTACTCAAGGTGTGGCCTGACCAGTGTTGAGTACAGGGGAAGAATAACCTCCCTCGTCCTACTGGCCACACTGTTCCTGATACAGGCCAGGATGCCATTGGCTCTCTTGGCCACCTGGGCACACTGCTGGCTCATCTTCAGCCTACTATCCACCAGTACCCCCAGGTCCCTTTCCTCCTGGCTGCTCTCCAGCCACTCTGTCCCCAGCCTGTAGCGTTGCTTGGGGTTGTTGTGGCCAAAGTGCAGAACCCTGCACTTGGCCTTGTTAAATTTCATCCCATTGGCCTCTGCCCACCCATCCAGCCTGTCCAGGTCCCTCTGCAGGGCTCTCCTACCTTCCAACAGATCAACACCTGCTCCTAGCTTGGTGTCATCTGCAAACTTACTGATGCTGGACTCAATCCCCTCATCCAGATCATCAATAAAGATATTGAACAGGACTGGGCCCAGCACTGATCCCTGGGGAACACCACTAGTGACTGGCTGCCAACTGGATGTGGCACCATTCACCACAACTCTCTGGGCTCGGCCTTCCAGCCAGTTCCTGACCCAGCACAGAGTGAATTTGTCCAAGCCACGAGCTGCCAGTTTAGCCAGGAGCTTGTTGTGGCAGACAGTGTCAAAGGCTTTGCTGAAGTCCAGGTAGACTACATCCACAGCCTTCCCCACATTCACCTGGCAGGTAACCTGATCATAAAAGGAGATCAGGTTGGTCAGGCAGGACCTGCCCTTCCTAAACCCATGCTGGCTGGGCCTGATCCCTTGGACATGCTGTAGGTGCTTTGTGATGGCACTCAAGATGACCTTTTCCATGACCTTGCCTGGCACTGAGGTCAGGCTGACAGGTCTGTAGTTTTCTGGCTCCTCCTTTCGACCCTTCTTGTGGATGGGTATCACACTGGCCAGCTTCCAGTCTTCAGGGACCTCTCCAGTGAGCCAGGACTGTTGAAAAATGATGGAGAGTAGCTTGGCCAGCTCATCTGCCAGCTCTCTCAGAACCCTAGGATGGATCCCATCTGGTCCCATGGACTTATGAGCATCCAAGTGGCTCAGCAGGTCCCTTACCTCCTCCTCATGGATTAGAGAGGGGCTATACTGGTCCCTGGCTCCACCTGCCAGCTCAGGAGGCCAGTTTTCCTGGAGACATGATATGCTGTAGAGGTATGCATCTGCATCAGACTGAAGTTTTTGAGGCTGAAACATAAATTTCATATGTTATTTTTAAATGGTTGTGTAATGAGCTAGTCTTACGTAAATTTTAAGTAATACACATAACATGCACTGTATGAAAGGCAGAGCCTGTAACCTACAAGATGAGAAAGATCAACACAGTTGGCATGAATTCCACCCATTGGTAAAAAGGCCACTAGAAGCTCATGAGGTTTAATTCTGAAGGTTCACATTCCACATATTCTTTATCAATCATCATAGAGGTCTTCTCTCTTGAGGATGAAACCAGAAGAGAAGCAAAGGAATACTATCCCTGAGTCATTTCACCTTATCTGTCTGAAGATCTGGACTTCAGCCTGAAACAATAAGTCTAAGAAACTTTCTTGTCAGCAGTGTTTTACATTGCTATTTTGCTGCAGAAGTTTTGTAAGAGGACTTCATCTTCTGGTACTCTGACTAGGTAAAAGGCTGTCTTCCAATGCAGCCTGCCTGAGTAGCCCTTTAACCTCTCTGGGGTTACATAAAGGTCACTTCAATTGTACAAACCTCTCTACTTTTACAGTAATGTTTTCCACTGGCTGCCTTACATAAAAATGGTGTCTCTAATGAGTGATTTTATGAGAACAGTGGAATAATCATTTGTAGGCTACTCTGATGCACAGAGCTTTAACCATGGCATTACTGAGAAGTGCAAAAGTTTAGCATACCCAGCCTTCGTTTCGTGTAGTTGAACCCTGGAGCCTCAAAAAAGGATCCATTGAAAAAAGTAGATGGACATGAAGCTGTCCATGTAAAGTTCTGATGGAACTGGTATTCTTTGAGTTCTAGACAGAAGTTGTTTATTCTAGGCAGAATATTCTGGAATATCCTGAAGTATAAAATATTTTGAAGTGTGAAAGTTCAGTCTATTTTTTGAAAATGGAGCTGTGAGTCCTGTGGATTTAATTTGCCTACAATGAATAGATAGATGAATAGGCAATCACACCGTCATGATGTTATAGATAGATGGTGGTGCCCTACTTCAGTTTTGAGAGACATCTTATGCAGAGCCTATGGAAGGTTGTGTCCATATCAGAGATAAACTCTTTCATGCGTTGAACTGTGACTGTGCTCTCCAGAAGTTCAGGTTTAGAGTGTGGTCTAGGTTCAGTGAACCTTATAGGAACAGTGTGTACTGCATTTAAAGCTTCATTATTAAGACTGCAATTTTGTCCCACTGACACAAAGAAATGCAATAAATACTTATCTTCCAGCACCAGCCTTAATGAACTGGCTTTGGATCAAGTACCACAAACCCAATTCCTAGTGTTAAATTTAAATGCATGTTAAACCCAGGTAGGCAGCAGGTTATATTTAAAGATCAACAAGAGATTTATACTCCTTACCCTTCTGCAGCTAAGTGTCAACAAATATTTCTGATTAAAAGTATAAAAGAACTACTGAACATTTTCAGGCCTGCAATATTGCAGAACTCAGATCAAAACTGAGATAAAACTGTTATCTCTGCCAACACAATTCTTGTTGGTCCTAGGAAGAATGGAATGACGGCAAAGTTGCACAATTTGGTGAAAACAAAAATCTCTTGACAATACCTTTATTATGGTCCATGTGGCTCAGTTCATGGTAGTTTCTTAGATTCGTGTAATGACATAAAGCACTAGAGTATTTTAATATCCCATGCTGTCTTAACACCCTGAGCTTCAATGTTTATTTCAAGTTTTAAGCAAGCTGTAAATCCTCACAAACCATTTCCAGGGGTTTTCAGAGCAGATTGAGCTGTCTATGAGAATATAATCTTTGTTTTCTCTTAATGACTGGATTTTTTTAACTAGGCCTGCAGAATAGTCAATGCTTTCAGCAGTTCCACTGTGCTTTTCTGCCCATTACCTGGCTCTGTAACACCTTCTGCAGATGCTGGTGGAGCTTTGGGTTTTTTTCTTAAGTTCAACTCCTTTGCAGTTTTGGTGGTTCTGCATTTTAATGCTAACCACATACTCTCCAGCTTGTGATTTTAAGACCCTTATTAGCATACTTGGGTTTAGGAACAAGAGATTTCAGATGGTGTTATCAGAGTAAAGAGAAGTTTTAAAAGTTGTGGTAACTTTGTCATTGCAATACGTGGCTTTCACCATGCAGTTTGCTCCCTTGCAGATATATTGGTAACATTGCGTGTAAAACAAGCAACTGAACTTCAGCTAGGAAAACATACACCAATCCTTTGCCAATTCATTGTTCTTGCCAATCTACTGAAATACAGAAAGGCCCTGTACGTATTTCCAAAGATTCATGTAATGCTTACCAGAAGTCAAGCTGAAATTCTTTGAGATTGTAGGTAAAACATGTGTTCATATGTTGGCAGAGCTAGTCAAGTCTGATAAGCAACACCTTGCATATGTTTGCTACCCAGAGAGATGCAATGTAACTGCTATGAATTCAAAACAGATGTGGCTGAAAACATTTTTTAATTGATAGAGCAATGCTCTTTCAAGCTCTGAAATTCTTACATGGCTTTTAAACCGTGTGATTTTACCTAAGCAAGAACATAGTTCCCCATTCAGAAGCTGTATCATAGACAATGGAATACAAACTGTGTACTCAATCATTAAGCATCCATTATGTCCCTTAATGTTTCACAAACTAAATAACTGTAAGCAGTTGACATCTAAAAGATAAAATGATAATGTCAGGAGATAATGTAACTGAGAAACCCTTCACAGACTTTTCCCACTCAAAATAATTGTTTAAATGTTCCTTTCAGGAGGACCTGACCAGTAGGGTTGAACAAGGAACTGAGACAATGCAGTACTTTTTGATGGGTGGATGTTGGTGGCTTTATGAGGCAGAAACTGATCTGACACTCCTGAAAATCTAAATAAAAGTCTTTTGGAATTAAAGAAATTTCTTTGACATTTTTCAGAATTTTTCAGTCCACTCTTCAGGACTGCCAAGCAGTGTAGTTTTGCTTCTCTAAGATGTTTGCAATAAATCTGATGCACACTATTATTTGTGAAGTGAAAAACCTGGCACAATGCAGATTTTGCTCCATCTGAATATTCTTCTAATTATTCCTATCCTGATATTTTTTCCCTTCTCTTAATAGAAATATTTGCAATTTTGTCTTTATAATTGTAGGATATTTCAAATACAAATTCCCAATTATACCATTGTTTCATTGTTTCAAATACAAATTCCCAATTATACCATTGTTCCCAATTATACCATTCTACCATGTTAGAATTCATATTAAAAATAGGACAGCTGATATCTTAGAACAATCATCTGAGAAATTCAGTGGACTGGAGCTTATCTAGCTTGTGCCATTTTGGTTTGGAAACCAAGCAAGACAGTTTTGAGCTGCTATTTCTCCATTACAACTTTTATTTCTGTACTCCTGGGTTATTTTCTGACTGATTATTTTAAAAGATTACATGTTTTAATGTAAAATGATAAAGCAGCTTGAAATTTCTTGGTCCCTGTTTAAGGATAATAATGAAATGCAACAATTCCAAAGACTCTGATTTGTTATTCTAGGGGACAGGAAAGGGCAAACATGTTCATTATCTGGGTAGTTATCAAACAGAGAAGAATGTGAGATGATAGCTTACTTTCTCCAAGTAGTATCAATAACAGAAACCACTGATTGGTGCAAATGCAAATACTTGATTCCTTGAGTAAGAGTAAGAAATCTGGACAAAAGTCTGATAAATTCTTCGTCTTGAAAAAAAAGGTATTTTTCTGTATTTCTAGGCAAAGAAGCTGATCAACATTATCAGCTCTAAAAGTCACAATCAAAATGAGAAAGCAAAGTAATCTGACCACTTCCTATAGTGGTAGGTTTGATATGTTTGGGTTTTTTTGTTTGTTTGTTTGTTTGTTTGTTTTATCATAACACATCTATTGTGCATCAAAATAAGATCCTTGAGAATATTGAGAGGTACTTCTGAGCAAATCTTAGTTCCTTCTGTAAAATGAAGGTAAAAAGTCTTAAGACTAATTCTTTGAGCTGTGTCTGTGTTTATGTAGAAAGAAAAGGAAGCCATTAGATAGATTCAGTGGCCTTTTTTTTTCCTTCAGTAGTACTTTGGATTTCTATGTTCAGTTTTGTGATGCTGTAATATTACCTATATTTCCTTCTGCTCCAAGTACAGCTGGTGAGATGAGAATCATACATTCTTAAACTGTCATGAAACGGGAGGTTTTTACAGTCAATTCATATTTCAAGGCTTTTTCTGTATGGATCTCATCAGGAAGTGAGCGAGACAATAAGAATTTTGAGTTGTGGTATCAGCATTCCCAGACACATTTCTTTATTCCATATGGAGAAAAATATGTATGAAAAACATTTGCAAAATTACAGTACATTTTCCAAGTGATTTTTCTTTCAAATGTTTTAACCAAAAATGGACATGTGTAGCTAACTACAGAAACAAGGCCTTTCTTTCCCCCTTAACCAGACTCCCATTGCCTCACAGCAAAACCTGTTCAAAACTTCAGCACCAGATTTTGTTTTTTGTCTGTAAAACTGCAAAAATACATGGCAGGGTTTCAGTGAACATCGTTATTGGCTAGGTCCTGAGACTGCCACAAAAGTGACTCTTGCTGAGTGAAGTAATTAACTGCACTGAAGCAGCTCAGACAGCTAACAGTAGCTATCTACTGTAACTGACTTCAGAGGATTATGTTCTCTCCCACTAAATTAGAAGAGCTATAGCGTTTTAGGATCCAAAGCTGTGAACTTGTGCTTGCTTGGTATTTACTCAGAAATTAATTCTAGTATCCTGAGAAATGCAAGGTCAAGCATAAGACATCAAATCCAACATTTTCCAGTTACTTTACTTGCTTTCTGATCTAGATCTCTATTCTGACAACCTCAGGATCTAAGAATGGATAACAAAATTTTTGAAAAGAAAAAAAAAAGGGGGGAAGGGGGAATATAGTTAAATCCCAGCCAAGAAATCTCAATTGAGTGTTTTTTATGTGTTCAGTCATGATTTTTATTGTAAACTGGCAGTGTTAACGGTGAATAATCAACCTAATTTTCTGTGTTTAAAAGCATAAAGGAGGATGCAAATTGAGATTCACAGAATTTTGGTATTTTCTCTTAATCCTCAGTCCTGCATCTACAAAAACTTAGAAGCAGCCTTATTTTGCATATTCCCAGATCTTTGTGGAAAGAGATTAAGACGTTGTGCTGTTCAGCAGATGAAAACTATTAATGTAATTTTGCAACTTCCAGCCTTTTGTACTAATGCAAAATGATGGGCACAAGGGGACATCTGCTGCCAGTGAGAGGCAATGCACCGAAGCCACTCGATGCTAGAGTTCATGCAATAATAGCATTGTAGGAAAATAAAAATGGAACAGATGAATATGCTCTACCTTACACACTTATGTCAGAATCCAGGAAAGACCAGTAGGTGATTGTGTGTCAGAAAAGTAGCAAGAAAGCAAGATGGGGTGGCTGGAAAACCAGGTCTTGGTTAATTTACCTCATAGCTGTAAGAAGGGCTTGCTCACCCAGATATTTCAACAACTGTTTGAAATGATGGTTATGAAGTCTGTAAAAATCCTGAAGCTCTTTCGTTCAGCCAAACAAGGTGCTAGCCTCACCATAGAAGGCTCCTCATGGAACAGTTGTGACCTGTAAGTGAGCAGTAGGACCAGGAAGTTATCAGTTTAAGACTGACCTGACAATGATCCTGTCACAACTGAATTATTTTTCAGTTGCATGTGACTTGCAAAGGATTGCTTACCAGTTTTGAGCCAGTCTCTATCACTGGAATATATCAGTGTGCAAAAGGTAGCAGTAATACTGAGAAACTTGTCTTAAATCTGTTCTGCATGGAAAAGGCATTGTCAGAGCAAGTGTCAAAGGGAATTTGAGATCGAGACACACTGACATTTCACTGGAAAAATTATGTACCATTTATTCCTGGCAGCTCATCTATTTGTGGTTATGTAGTTTTCCAGTGGCACAGTTCTATTCATTTTCCATTTGGAAAATCTGTAGCATGATGTCCATCTTCAGACAGCTACTCTGAGTTCTTTCAGACATGAGGTTCTATTTTTTTATAGTGTTTATTCTCTGAGTATCGCTGCATATGTTAATTAGTGATGGACAAAATAACAGCGACACAAGAATATGTAAACACAATAGTCAAAGCTGAAGCTGAAGCCGTAGCTGTTTATTACTGTAACAGCAGCCTTTTTATATGCCATGCTACAAGTTGTGGTAGTTCTACAAGTTATGGAATACAGTGATTGGATAAAATATTGTTTTTAACATTCTTATTGGATAACAATGAGGCAATAGTGAGGTGCTGGCTATCTTGGCATGGACTACTTCCAGTTCTTTGTTTTAAGTTATGTCACTTCCATGAAAATGTTACACAAGGCAAGAATAGCGGTTTACTGTGTTTCTAACCTTAATCTTACTGCATCAAGGGTACACAGGGATGTGCTCCAGAGAGACAATTTATCACATTTAGCTGACTCCCTTTTTTAATTCCCACATCTGGGGGACCTAAGAAAGTGCATCCCCTATCAATAAGTGCATTTCTATTTACAAGGGGATTTAACATAAAAGTCAAGAGACAAAAAAAATTACTGGAAGGACAAACTAAGACACGTAAAATAATCTTGTTGGTCATGTCTGCCTTAGAGGATTTTCAGATATCTTTTGACTTCTCAGTGTAACATGATGCCAGTGTCATTCACTGTCATAATTGTAATGGCATTTCATGTGCCTTACTGAGTTTAATCTTGTGACAGTTAAAGCTTAGCTAGTAAAAGCTATTTCAGAGATGGCTAAATGAAATAATCACTGGGATCAGAAAAAATGTGGGAATTAAAATTATATGAACGGTCTGAACTATATTGTCTGGATCTGTCTGGTTGTTGTTTTAAAACACACAAAAAGCCAAACAAACAGAAAAGCCACCAAAAAGCAAGACCAATTAACACCTCCCTTCCCCCAACCTAAACCAAAACTAAAATCATAAAAACCCAAACAAAAACTCCAAAGCACAAAACTGTGTAGAAGGATCAGAACACCACACACCTTCTTTTTGCTGAATGTTCATCTCATTAGATGGGAGATGTCATCAAGTGTATTTCCTGTTTAAAGTAAGGCATCATTAATGACAGAAGTTTCATACACCACGAAATTACACTATCATAAATAGATCTTAATCCTAATACTGCTCAGGAATTGAACTGCTGCATGGTGCTTTGCACCAACTATATATAATTAAATAAAAAAAGAAAAACATAGAGGTAGTTGTGAGTCTCTTAATTTCCACATGAAACTCAGGGTATTGGGGACTGATCTCTGACACTCTTGAGGGTGGGGATAAGACTGTCACCTACCCATGAGGTAATAACAGAGTTGTTCTCAGGATGCCCTTCTGGTGTGCTCTGCCACTAATAAAGGGAACATTGCTGACTTGGGCAGGAGGAAGTGCTACAGAAATGTTATCACATTTTCCACATGCACTACAAAAACCTCAACAAGAGCAAATCCTCTAGAAAACAGAACTCTTTATACGATGTTTTCTTCCTGAGGGAACAATGAGAGTACAAACAACATATGACAGATGGTAGCCACACTATTTTAAGCCCCGATAGGATTCAGCCTCAGACACTGTGGAGATTAGTTCTGAGTGAGAACAGAAGCAATAGAACCATGGTCTTCTCCAGGTGATTTCTGAGGCGGAGGCTGCAGAGTGCTGAAATTGAAAGATGTACTGATGTTGCAGAAAGCTAGCATGAAAGATGTACTGATGTGGCATAAAGCTAGCATGCTGGGGATATAGGGAACTAGACTATTGAAGGGACGGCTTAACATCTGAAGAGTAATTCACAGACTCACAGAATTCCAGGTTGGAAGGGACACCAAGTCCAACTTCACAGACTCCTGGTCCAACCTTTCTAGGTGATAGTGTAGTTTAAATGAGATGACCCAGCACCCTGTCAAGCTGAGTCTTAAAACTGACCAATATAGGGGAATCTACTACTTCTCTAGGGAGATTATTCCAACTGTTCTCATGGTGAAAAATTTTCTGAATTCCAACGGGAATCTCCCCAGGAGTAACTTGTGCCTATTGCCTCTTGTCTTTTCCATGTGACTCCTTGTAAAAAAGGGAGTCTCCATCATCCTTGTAGCCACCCTTCATGTACTGCTGTGTGGTAATAAGGTCTTGCCCAAGCCTTCTCAAGCCTGAACAATGTGCCTTTCCACAGGGCTGCCCTCCAGCCAGGCAGATCATAGTCTGAGCTGCAGTGCTTGATTATGTATTCCCGGGTGCACAGCCCTACATTTGTCTCCAATGAACCTCATAAGGTTCTTGCTGTCTAATGCATTCAGTCTTCCTGGAAGGTGGAGACAAGGAGGAGTTTCAACATCCACACTAATTTTGGTATCATCTGCATATTTTTTTTTAATTATTCAGATCACAGCAGTTGGTAATAAGCAGGAAATAGACTGAAATCCAAGATATTATCTAATTGCAGGCCAAGTTTTTTTGCTTTACAGTGTCAGGACAGTTTTCCATTCTTATGAAACATGCTTTATCATTTCTTATAAGACAGTAAACATAGATGTCCTAAAGCAATGAACGGCCCCAAACCATCATCTTTCATTCTTGATCAAACTACCAATTATATTATATTGCCAAGAGCATTTTTTTTAGGGAAACTTAAAAAAAAAAAAAAACCCAAAACCCACAACTAATTGAAGGAGGAAGATCAAGCCATTTCACTGGAAAATATCATTCCTGTCTCTGACATACTGCCCTACATTCTTCTTGTGATTAGTAATTAATTCCCAACTGTCCTGCTGTGAGGCATCTTATCTCAACTATGAGACCTATGAGACTTAACTATCAGTGTTTCTGCTTTTTGATGATCACCTCTCACCCTCCTGGTTTTAATACAAATATATTGTGACAGCATGCTCCCCACATAAAAGCTTAGGTTGCAAATCTGTGTCTTCCAGCACCCTAATTACTTTCCTCTTCGACCTCCTGCAAAGCACTGTCCATGGATGTTCTAAGCAATTTCTGCAGTTTGTCATGCTGTGAGCAACACTCTTTGCTTCTGTGTTCTCTGTTTAGCAGTGGTGCAAGTATGTATTACCCAATGCTGCCTAAAAGCTTCAGATCATACCAATACTGATATAAAACTACTGGAAACTACAGCTGTGAAGCAGTGACTTAAAAAAGTGTTCACGTTGAGCTAGCTTAGCTAGGGGCAGTCTATCATGTTTATGCAAGTCTTTTAGAGTTATGGCAGTGCTTGTAAACATCATCATGTAAAAGGAACAATGTGAAATGGTAACATCCCACTGTGAGCAGAAGTGGCAATCCTTATTTGAAAAAAAAGTGTGTGATTTGGAACTGACCTAGATTGTGGTCCTGTGAGGGCACAGTATGAGATTTCCTTGTACACTTATCGTGTGCATGTACACAGATCAGCCAGGGAACAGTGAGTGCATCTGTTTCCTTACCACTTTAACTGCCCTGGCTAGTCCCAGTTGGAAAAATTCAGGTAACTTGTCTCAACTGTTTGTAGTACTTACTCCATACCAAATTATCTTCACTCTTTCTTAAAAAAAATGTAACACAAATTTTCTTAACTACTTATGCCTTTGAATTTAACATCAGTCCTGATATAACTATTTCAGGGTTTAAGCTGAATTAAGTTGGATGGGTATCCATCGATATTGTAGAATAACTCTGAGACAGGCTAGGTTTGAATTTGTACTGCAGATATTTTTTCATGCAGTAGAACAATGCTGTGGGGAGAAATATTGACAGAAGCTTGTCTAGGACAGAACAACAAGGTGTCCTGTTCTTACAGAATTGAACATCTTACTTCCCCAGGCACTAGTTTTCCATAATTACCTTTTTTTGGTACTTTTTTTTTCTGTACATGAACCAAAATATGTGTGTCTGCTTCACACAGAACTTTGATTGACTTTGTACAGCAGCCTGGTCATTACAGAAATCTGCAAGTACAGACAGCAATTTGCTTCCCGATAACATGAACCAATCTTGTTGCCTTCTCTATATCTTCCAGCAGATCCTTCTTTGCCAGCAAAGAGCATTTTTTGCTAGTTAGGCAGCTGCTACCCTGTGACAGCTTCTATTATGCAGAAGAGTCTGCCAGTCTACCACACTGTTAATTACATTCAGCTGTTGTCACATTGGTCCCTTACATTGCTAGCTGTTTGGGTCAAGGATCAGCTGGGTTTTAGATAGGATTGTTGCCTAGCTACAGTATAAGAAGAGCAAATAGACAAGAAGGAGCTGTTGTGTGCCACTGCAGTGCAAAATATAGCAGAGGAAAGTTCTAAGGCATTAGCTATTTGTAAGTGTCCTTGACCAGCAGGTGCAAAGGTTATGCAGCTGTGTGGATTTGCACATCTGAATGAGTTTCTGTCTTAAAAATCCATCAGGGACTTCAATTAGTATAAATCTTTCACTGTAGTGCCTAAGAAGAGCATTTCTGAAAGCTGTTGGTCTGCCTTATCTTCCTAGGTTTAAGGGCTGGCAATTAAGAAAGTTGGTGTACTCTGAGAAGGCTCTGGTTTTCATGAAATGCAGCCCAATTTTGTCTGTTAACTTACTTTTTTTTCACTTGTTAACTTCTTAATATTTTTTTCACTGAGCATCTGAGGAATCCACTAAATATCATACAAATATGTTGGTATAAGAACTCCAAATAATTCTGAAGTCACTGAAATCTTCTTAGTTCTCTATAGAATTTACATTTCTTTCTGCCAACTTGCTTTCAATTATCAGGTATTTTAGAGGCTATAGCAGAACCCATCATCATCTTCATGTCTGTACCCTTAGTTGAAAACATGCACCTAGCTGCTGTTAGACTTCTCTGTATTAAAATGACTAATTCTATGTGGCCTTTACTTCTTGGTCTCTTCTCCCAGGCAACCAGCAACAGAACAAGGGGACACAGTCTCAAGTTGTGCCAGGGGAGGTACAGGCTGGATGTTAGGAGGATGTTCTTGACAGAGAGAGTGATTTGCCATCAGAATGGGCTGCCCAGGGAGGTGGTGGAGTTGCTGTCTCTGGAGGTGTTCAAGAAAAGACTGGATGAGGCACTTACTGCCATGGTGTAGTTGACTGGATAGGGCTGGGTGATAGGTTGCACTGGATGATCTTGGAGGTCTGTGATGGTTTGGGTGTCCCCCGCCCCCCCACACTTTAGAAATCACCCAGACTAGACTCAGTCAGCTCTGGAAATTTGAACGAGCTTATATTTACAGCTAGCACAATTTACAAGCAGATATTTTACAGTATATACAGAAATATACAAGGTAAAAAGGTAATACAGACACAACTCCCTTCCCAGAAACCTGAGTCCCCAGGAGGGGCTCTCAACCACCCCTCACCTTCCCCCTACCCCTCTCAACCTTACCCCGGTCCCAAGGAAGAATGGAGGTTCAGCCAAGAGGATTGAGAAGCAAAGTGAATCAGCCAAAAAAGCAAATGGAAGGTGAGGTTAGAAAGCAAGATGGAGTTCAGCCAGCAGCCTCAGCTCCCCAGCAGGCAAAGAGCTGAAAGCAAAGCCCAGAGCGAAGTGCCCAAGCGAAGTGACTTTATCTAATGTTTTGCTTTTCCTTTCTACACATCTCAGCAAGACTGTGAGCAAAGTAGACATCACCATTGTTTTCATTTCTCAGCCTATTATCTAGCCCCTCTCACCAAAACATTCTAGCTAGGCTCAAACTAGCACAAGGTCCCTTCCAACCTGGTTGATTTTATGATTCTATGATTCCTCAGCTGCAAACTTGCATTTCATTCTTCAACCTACGTATGCATTTCAGCCAAGTACTGACATGTGGGAGTCATGGCAGATTCAGCTATCTACTATAGTTTCATGTACTAGTGTTCATAAGTGAACAGCTGTATGCATGAGAATAATGAACACAAAGAACTCTGAAAAACTATAAAGGTTTGTGTTACTCAGCCTAATCTAAACACAGTCATCATTTCAGGAGCTAATAATAAGGTTTACAAGTATCCATAGTTAAATGAGTAGACTCTAAATCCAACTGTGTCTTTCTTGAAGTCTCTCTTGAAAATTTATGCAAGAAAAGATGTAACTGGGAAATTATTAAAATTATCTAATGACATTACTATCCTCTATATGGGTTTAATGGATGGACCACTAGATGGATAAAGAACTGGCTTGATGGCTGCACCTGAAGAGTGGCTCTGAATGGCTTCATGTCCCAGTGGAGGCCAGTGACAAGTGAAGTCTCTCAGGGATCAATCCTGGGACCACTCTTGTTTAACATATTTGTTGGTGACATGGACAGTGGCATTGAGTGCACCCTCAGCAAGTTTGCCAACGACACCAATCTGTGTGGTACAGCAGATATGCTGGAGGGAAGGGATACACATAGAGAGACCTTGACAGACTGGAGAGGTGGGCACAAGCCAACCTGAAGTTCAACCTCAAGTTCAACCTCAAGTTCAACAAAGCCAAGTACAAGGTCCTGCATCTGGGTTGAGACAATCCCAAGCCAATATAGACAGGGCAGTGACTGGCTTGAGAACAGCTCTGAGGAGAGGGACTTGGCAGTGCTGGTGGGCAAGAAGCTCAATATGAGCTATCAGTGTAGTCTTGCAACTCAGAAAACCAACCAGATCCTGGTGTGCCTCAAGAGAATTGTGGCCAGCAGGTCAAGGGAGGTGATACTCTTGTCTACTCTGCACTGTTGAGACCCCACCTGGAGTACTGCATCCAGTTCTGGAGCCCCTATTACAAGAGGGATATGGATGTGCTGAAACGTGTCCAGAGAAGGGCTACAAGGATGATCAGAGGGTTGGAGAACCTCTTCTATGAGGAGAGATTAAGGGAATTGGAGATGTTCAGTCTGGAGAGGAGAAGGCTCCGAGGTGAACTTATTGTGGCCTTTCAGTATCTGAAGGGGGGCGACAAAAAAACTGGGAGGGGACATTTTGGGACATCAGGTAGTGCTAGGACTAGAGGGAATGAAACAAAGCTAGAAATGGGTAGATTCAAACTGAATGTTGAAGGAAATTCTTCAGCATGAGGGTGGTGAGACCCTGGAACAGGTTGCCCAGGGAGGTGGTTGAGGCCCCATCCCTTCAGGTGTTTAAGGCCAGGCTGGATGAGGCTCTGGCCAGCCTGATCTAGTGTGAGATGTCCCTGCCCACGGCAGGGGTATTGGAACTAGATGATCTTTGTGGTCCCTTCCAACCCTGACTGATTCTATGATTCTATTTCTGTGGTTACTTCCTAGCTTAAAGGGAAATGAATACTGCTGACAAGTAACAACGTGCCTGTGCATTGAGAGCTGACTTTCCAATCTTACAAACTTTCAAGCTTGCTGGTTCAAATCTGATAAAATGCTGCACAGTTGACACTGCACAGAGCAGTAAATTAGCTCTTTCTTTAAAAAGAAAGAAAGAAAGAAAGAAAGAAAGAAAGAAAGAAAGAAAGAAAGAAAGAAAGAAAGAAAGAAAGAAAGAAAGAAAGAAGGAAAGAAAGAAAAAAACCCCCAACAACAACAACCAAAATCCCCCAAAAACCCCCAACCCAAAACCAAACCAAACCAAACAAAACTTCTTCTAATCTCCCAGCCTACCTTAAATATATTTTAAGTCTATATTGACAAAGACTGATCTGGTACTGCCAGCGAAATGAACTAGAATTATCAGAGTTACATACTCTTAGTTTCAATCACTCACATTTTATTTCATTAATCATTCTCTTTCTTATTACCCACTCGTTCAAAACACAACAAATTGACTGCATGACATTTTTCTGACAAATCGGTGTGGTAACTATTTGCCACTAGAGAGCAGGTTTTCACTATAAATTGTAGTGTATTTTCACCAGAGATCTCAAAGGGCTGAGAACAGCACCCTGTAAATAAAACTTTCTAATGCAATCACCCGGTTATATGAATGTATGACTGCCTGCTTCTCAAATGAACTTTAGTCTCTCCCCTGATTATTAGAAATTACTTCTTTCAGAAACTGCTACTGTTAAAACTTCTGTTTAAGGTCCTCACTGAAACTCTACAATTCTATTCATGTTAACCCAAAATTCAGGAAAGAACCAAACATAGACTTAAGTAGACTACCCTGGTAAATGTTGTATGAACTGATGGAAACTGATCAGCTCATACGAATTTATGTCCAGTTCTTAAATACGTCACTCCTGTGAAATGTTTCACTGCTGTGTCACTGTGTGGACATTCCATGAAGTTGTGTAAAACAATTTATATGCATGTCCTCAGAAAACTTTAACCATAAAAGCTTATGTTTACTCAGATATTCGTAGAACCATAGAGTTATTTAGGTTGAAGAAGACATAAGATCATCAAATCCAACTGTTAGCCTAGCACTGTATGATGGTTTGGGAGTTACCCACCTCCCCACTCTTATGAAATCACCCAGACTAGACTCAGCTGGCTGGAAGTTAAGGAATGAAAATTTATTTTTACAGCAGGTATTTACAATATTTACATCTATATACAGAAGTGTACAAGTTAAAAGTAGTACAGAAACACAACACTCCTCTCAGAAATCAGAGTCCCCAGGAGGGGCTCCCAACCACACTTCCACCTTCTTTCCACCCCTCTACCTTATTCCAGAGTACGGCTTACATGAAGTATCGATAAGGGGAGGTTAGAAGCAGAAAGATTAGTTACACAGATCCAAGCAGAAGGTAAATACACACTCTGAGAGACAGACACATACCCACACTGTCTTATCTATGTTTTGTGTCCTTGTTCTTATACATCTCAGCAAGCCCATGAGTGAAGTAGACATCACCATTGTTTCCTTTTCACAGCCTATAATCTAATTTCTCTCATTAAAATATTCCAATTTGCCTCTAACTAGCACACACCGCTGTATCACCACTAAACTGTGTCCCTAACCACTATATCTGCACATGTTCTAAATGCCTCCAGAGGTGGTGATAAAATCATAGACTCATAGAATGCTTGGGTTGGAAGGGACCTTTAAAGGTCATCTATTCCAAACCCCTTGCAGTGAGCAGCAACATAATTAAGTCAGATTGTCCTGAGCCCTGTCTGACCTGACCTTGAATGTTTCCTGGAATGGAGCATGTATGACCTCTCTGAAAAACCTGTTCCTCAGTTTCACCACCCTCATTGTACACTATTTCCTCCTTATATCAAGCCTAAATCAACTCTCTTTTAGTTTAAAATCATTGTGACTTGTTCCATCACAACAGGCCCTGCTAAAAAGACTCTCCTTATCTTTCTTGTAATCTCCGCTTATAAACTGGGAGACTGAAACAATGTCTTCCCAGAGCCTCTTCCATGCTGAACAACCCCAGCTCTCTCAGCCTGTCTTTATAAGAGAATGCCTCTAATCATTTCTGACACTCCTCTAGACCCAATCCTAACTGATTCACGCCTTTCTTGTACTGAGGACTCCACAATTGGATGCAGTACTCTAATGTGCTGCTGCACCTTGTGCGTATTCCCAGCCATACCATCACTATTCTTGCTTTTGGAATATCCACTTGCTACTGGAGAACAAAAAGACTGAGTATATCTCTCTACTGCCTAGGAAGGTCCAGTTTATTGGCTGCTGTACAATAAACAGCAATTAGATCAAAGCTGTTTACATATCATGGTTTACATGATATCTCAAGAGCATTTTAGCAGAGCTAAGTAACAGCAGACTGGTGAGAGATGCAGTTNACCCCTTGCAGTGAGCAGCAACATAATTAAGTCAGATTGTCCTGAGCCCTGTCTGACCTGACCTTGAATGTTTCCTGGAATGGAGCATGTATGACCTCTCTGAAAAACCTGTTCCTCAGTTTCACCACCCTCATTGTACACTATTTCCTCCTTATATCAAGCCTAAATCAACTCTCTTTTAGTTTAAAATCATTGTGACTTGTTCCATCACAACAGGCCCTGCTAAAAAGACTCTCCTTATCTTTCTTGTAATCTCCGCTTATAAACTGGGAGACTGAAACAATGTCTTCCCAGAGCCTCTTCCATGCTGAACAACCCCAGCTCTCTCAGCCTGTCTTTATAAGAGAATGCCTCTAATCATTTCTGACACTCCTCTAGACCCAATCCTAACTGATTCACGCCTTTCTTGTACTGAGGACTCCACAATTGGATGCAGTACTCTAATGTGCTGCTGCACCTTGTGCGTATTCCCAGCCATACCATCACTATTCTTGCTTTTGGAATATCCACTTGCTACTGGAGAACAAAAAGACTGAGTATATCTCTCTACTGCCTAGGAAGGTCCAGTTTATTGGCTGCTGTACAATAAACAGCAATTAGATCAAAGCTGTTTACATATCATGGTTTACATGATATCTCAAGAGCATTTTAGCAGAGCTAAGTAACAGCAGACTGGTGAGAGATGCAGTTCTCTTTGGCAGTTCAGAAAGGCAGCAAGAAAGGCTTATCAGATATAGCTCATTCTTGACAGATGAGGTGCAATGAGGTGGTATCTCATTTGCTTTTTTTCCTAACCCATCAACTTTGTCCCTGTGGACTGCATCCTTTTGTAAAACACCTTAGAGTTTTAAACAGACTAGCTTATCTCACTGTCCTTATCTAGCAGTTTCTCCATCTGTGACTGGGATCTGATTATTCTATAACCAGCAGTGGCCTCTCATAACAATAACCCTTGCTGATGTCAGCTAGGCTTCACCAAGGGGAGAACTGGTGTGCTCAACAGCTGCTGGCAGGATTCACACAGCATGGTAGTGGCTCTTATTCTTGTGAGGCAACTATGTCATTGTTAGCATTAAGGAAGGAAGTAGACAAGCTTCAGCAAAATTTATGCTCATTATGTGTAACTTAACCATATTAGGACTCTCAGTTGGATGTAGGTGGTGGGTTGAATAATTATCACTTCAGTTACTCACTGTGTACACATCCCTTTATATGAGGATAGCAGAAGGGACCAGTAATTTAGATTAATGTTCTGCCACAGCTGAACAGGCTGGTCCTAAGTATAGTCAACTCATCAGAAAACAACGGTTACCATAAAATACTTTGTATGTGCATTAGAAAGTATGCTTGGTGTAGGTCAAAATGGTTCTTTAATAAATGAATGTTTCTATGTGCACCAATACAAACAGGTCTATGATGATGACCAGGCATTGTATGAACATGTTTACTTAGAAAGTGAGACCAAGATGGACAGCATTCTCTTCGAGGCTTTATAATTGTAATTCTATTTGCAGCCATCAGCACAGTGGGAAGTTCTGATTTCTTGTATTACAACAGAAAAAGGAAACAAAACGCAGCTTCCTCCTGTCTTACATTGTCCAGCTGAGTTTTCCGATGTTTGTGACTTTGCAAGTACTAATATGCTAAACCTTATCTTTTACTTCTGGTGGCATAATACAGCAATTTTTAAAAGCCTGATAGAAGTTGGAATACATCTTTGACCATTTGATAGAGCAATGTCATCTTAAATTTATTGACTATTTAAATATTCACCTTAACAGTTTTGATGAAGCGAAATTGTTCCACAGAGTAATGCTAAGAACTAAGATGGAGTGTTTCATGGAAAGTGAACCAGCATGTGTTAGTTTTGAAGAAAGCTAGAATTTGCCACTTCTGTCTGTGCAGGCTTTGTCTCAAGATGAGCTTTTAAAATTGTGCTAGTTTGAAGCTAGCTAGAATGTTTTGGTGAGAAGAACTAGATTACAGGTGGTGAAAGGGAAACAATGGGGATGTCTACTTCACTCATAGGCTTGCTGAGATGTATAAGAACAAGAATGCAAATACAGATAACAGATGCTGTCTGGGCTTTGTGGGCTGCACTTCTCTCTCTAACCTAACCTGCTGTCTTTGCAACTAAATCCACCTGTTTCCTAAGCCCCCTGGCTGACCCTACAACCTTCCTTGGGCACAAGGCAACATCTGGGGTAAGGTAGAGAGGGGTGGGAGAAGGTGGAAAGGTGGTTGTGAGCCCCTCCTGAGGACTCAGGTTTCTGGGAGGGGAGTTATTTCTGTATTACCTTTTACCTTGTATATTTCTGTATATAACTGTATATATTGCAAATATCTGCTTGACTATTGTGCTAAGCTGTAAATAATAAGCTTCACTCAATTTCCAGAGCTGCTGAGTCTAGTCTGGGTGATTTTCAAAGAGCAGGGGGGTGGGGGGTGTAACACCCAAACCATCACNTTCTCTCTCTAACCTAACCTGCTGTCTTTGCAACTAAATCCACCTGTTTCCTAAGCCCCCTGGCTGACCCTACAACCTTCCTTGGGCACAAGGCAACATCTGGGGTAAGGTAGAGAGGGGTGGGAGAAGGTGGAAAGGTGGTTGTGAGCCCCTCCTGAGGACTCAGGTTTCTGGGAGGGGAGTTATTTCTGTATTACCTTTTACCTTGTATATTTCTGTATATAACTGTATATATTGCAAATATCTGCTTGACTATTGTGCTAAGCTGTAAATAATAAGCTTCACTCAATTTCCAGAGCTGCTGAGTCTAGTCTGGGTGATTTTCAAAGAGCAGGGGGGTGGGGGGTGTAACACCCAAACCATCACAAAAATCATAAAATGGCTTGGGCTGGAAGGGACTTCCAAAAGTCATTATGCCCATCCCCCTGCTGTGAGCTAAGGCATCATCAACTAGATCAGGTTGCTCACCTTGAATATCTCCAAGGATGGGGCCCCAGCTAACTTTCTGGGAAACCTGTTCCAGTGTTCCACAACCCTCATGGTAAAGAACTTATTCCTAACATCCAATCTGAATCTACTTTTCTGTAGTTTGAAGCCATTGCCCCTTCTCCTATCACTTCAGGCCTTTGCAAACAGTCCCTCTCCAGGCTTCTTGTAGGTTCCCTTCAGGTATTGGACTGAAGATATTAGGAGTCTGTAAAACTTCTTTTCTCCAGTTGCACATCCTCAGCTTCCTCAGCTTGTCATTGTAGCATTCCAGCCTTTTGATCATTTTTGTGGCCCTTGGCCCTTCTCTGGGCCCAGTCCCTCAGGTCCATGTCCTATCTACGTTGAGGACTTCAGACCCGGACACAGTACTTCAGGTGAGATCTCACCAGAGCAAAGTGTCAGAACCACCACTCTGGATATGCAGTCAACACATCTTTTGATGCAGCCTAGAATGCAATTTGCCTTTTGGGCTTCAAGCATACACTGTTGGCTCATGCCCAGAAATTACGAGCTCAGCCACCCACAGAGTTTTGAAAAACAGATCTGTAACTAGTCAGAAGCTCCAACTCATTCTAGGGAATAATCTTTGAGATTCAGGGGGAAAAAATAGCAGAGGCTATTTTGAGCTCGTGAATGTCAGTCAAGAGCTATCATCTAGTGACCTAGTTCCAGCTGAGGAGAAGGATTTTTGATTATTATAAATATCCCAACTTTCATTACACACAAGAAATTTTTAGGAACGTGTCATAACACTAGCTTTGTGCTTCTGTGTCTTAGCACATGTAGTTACACAAGGTGAAACAGTATGTTAAGGGCCTCCTAATAACAGCAATTAAAAATTATAACCCTGCCATTCTTCAGGGGGTAGTCATCTTCAAGAGTATATTCAAACAGTAACTAATACTAAGATACTAAACCCAAGACATCTTGAAGTATTTCTACTGTAAAAATACCAAACTGCAAACATACTGCATCTCAGCTGTGTACTTGCAAGTGTCTCAATCTCATTTCTCTCTCAGAGAAGTGCAGATTATTTTGCTTCTCTAGGGAAATATGTCATATGACTTTAAGAAACTCGCTAAAGAAACAGCAAAGCTATTTAACACTGACAACACACTTTAGATTTCTGCACAAAAGAGCTAGCAGAGGAAAGATCCTCTCTTTGCCTTGTGCATGTTTAAATGCACTGAAATAATCCTCCTATGTTAAGTGTAAAAGGAAAAATCCTCACAGATGATATCTTCTCTGCAAACTTTCTTAGTGTTTCAATAGCATGCAAAAAGAAAATTGTAGTGTTGTTTATTTAACATACAAGTATATTTTCACAGCATTTTTCAAAGATTAATAGCAGGGTTCCTAGGCAATATTTATAAAATATTTCCATCCCAGGCCAATTTCAGCTAAACTGAGTAGTGTTACCTGCCATTACCAGCAGTCACATTCCTAGCACTCTTTCATTCACTTCACCATATTGTAGTGGTTTGGAGTGTTCCCCGCCCCCTTCCCCCCACCTTAGAAATCACCCAGACTAGACTCAGACAGCTCTGGAAATATGAATGAAGCTTACTATTTACACCTTAGCAGAATATACAAGCAGATATTTACAGTATATGCAGTTATATACAGAAATATAGAAGGTAAAAGGGTAATACAGAAACACAACAGCCCTCCCAGAAACCTGAGTCCCCAGGAGGGGCTCTCTACCACTCTTTCATCTTTGCCCTACCCCTCTCAACCTTACCCCAGTCGAAAGGAAGAATGGAGGTTCGACCAGAAGGGTTAGGAAGCTAAGTGGACTAGTCCAAAATGGAGGGTGACATTAGAGAGTAAGATGCAGCTCAGCCAGCAGCCTAAGTGAGAGACTCCCTTATCTATGTTTGGCTTTTATTCTTATACATCTCAGCAAGCCTATGAGGGAAGTAGACATTACCACTGTTTTCCTTTCACAGCCTGTAATCTAATTCTTCTCACCAAAACATTCTAGCTAGCTTCAAACTAGCACACATATACTGGTTTGCATGAGCTTAAACTTAAATAGCTTTTTTTTTGCTAGAAATAGAATCTAGGCCATCGTTTTCTTCCGAACTTCAAAGAATTGCATAATATTGAAGCTATGTGTTGAGCTAATGATTTTCTCAGCTGTGAGGGTCTTTTTCCTTTGAAGCTAATTAATGATTTTTTTTTAAACCAACAAAATACCTGGACAGGCTGGATGGGTAAGCAGAGACCAATGGGATGAAATTTAACAAGGCCAAATGCAGGGTTTGGCACTAGCAACACTACAGGGACACCTAATAGTGGCCTTCCAGTACCTGAAGAGGGGCTATAAGAATCATAGAATCATAGAATCATAGAA